>CM070736.1:23314985-23614985 GCA_036346245.1 Bonia amplexicaulis | reverse complement strand
AAGTTTTGGTTCACTGCCATCACATACCTATTTGCGGGATTCCTCAGCGCTGCCAATGCTTTCGGCACTTTCTGGGTCCTGGGGTCCCGTTTTCATGAGGACTAGCTAGTTGCCTATGTATGTGATACGTGAATGCTATCTGGATGATATATATTTCTAGTCTACATAGCAACTTACTAATCTTTGTATCTCTTCCTGGGGTGAGTCCACTTGCGACAAGGACTCTAATCTTTGTATATGATCATATTTGGAGGTCACTGCAACAGGAAAGCATTGTAGAGACGTCTAGAGACCATTTGAAGAATCATATAGACGCATTGTTAAGCATGCGTACAATGTATATATGAGATATTTTATAGAGATGGTAAATTACATGTCTATGCTTGTAGAAACATTTTGATAGATGCGCTTACAGTTCGTCTCTATTGATGTAAAGTTGCTTTGTTTTGTGCTAAGAAACATAGATATGCCTTCTTTTTGTTATGAGAAAATAACATTTTTCACATCAATGTAATTAAATCAATTCATATGAAAATCGTATTGTCGCTATGACAAATTAAAACAGTAGAGCAATGATGCATTGAAAGGAAAAGGTAATTATATTATTTAAGAGCAAGTGGAGTTTATAACTAAATCGGGCATCCATATAAAAAATTGCAAACACACTGGGAAAAAATCCTACAAATTCCCATAATTTTTTCTAACTAGTTGGAATCTATTTATAAGCTTTCTACATGTAGATATTGGTACATCAGCTTCCGCATCTTCGTGTATATTTTCTGTAGCCTTTCATTATCCTGCAAAAAACATCTTTAAAAAATATTGCAGAAAAAGCCATTTCAAAAGAACAATACATGTAACATCCAAAATTATTGTGATTTCAAAAATGAGTAAAATTTAAAATTTTTTGCTTGTGTCTTATTCCTTGGAAAAACAACTTGTAAACATAAATTATTGGAAAAGAAAAATAAGATTGATAGAATTCAATTAGAATTAAAAATTGAATTTGAAAAGATGATCCATAAAGTGGCTTAGGAGGATTAACAGTACAAACCATTTGAAAAACACAAATATAAGTTCATAGTGCTGGAAATAAAAATTGAACATTTTTTTAATATGTTTCTAAAATCCACCAAATCAAAATAGAGCTTTTTTGTTGAAAACAGAGACCTTCAAAGAATTGTCAAGAAAAATCTTAGATAGATCAAATCTTGGAAAATTACAAATACTTTGCACTGTGTCAACTCCTAATGTTTACAACATCCACAAAGCTATCAGCCGAACCAAATACGCTTCCTTCACTTAACCCTTTCTGCTTTCCATCTCACAAAGGCATATTCTTGAAAATGAGTCTTCTCCCTAATCCTTTAAATCCTATCACTGATGAGTGGGATCGGACCCCACCTGTTAGGACTCCTCCCCTCTTTCGCTCACTGCCATTCGGCCCTTCTATAAGTATTGTCTTCCACCTCTGGAGAACACTCTAAGAAACCATGGCAGCATTGCACCCAGATTTTGATGCCATTCTGATGGTTTCCTGCTCTACTGCTCGTCAAGCCGTTGTAATGCCATGCAGCAGCTCTCTGCCCTTGTCTTCTTTTGTGTGTCATGCTACACAGAGAGGAACTCGAGCCACTCTTCCCACTGAGCTCGCGTGAACTTGCGAGGCACTCTTGTGATACGGGGTCACCTGATCTTCTCAACGTAGGATCAAGATACTCACGAAGATTCGACGAACCGTAGTGATCTCCTATTGCCAATGCAAGAGTTAGCACTCTATAATTCGCCCAACCACACGTGCTAAACTTCACGACCACAAGATAAAGCTCTATCGCACTCCCAATTCCCAGCGAAAAGGTTCAACGATCTTGATTTCGATGAACTCCCAATTCTTCCCTCCAGTTGGTTCAGCCAACAGAAAGAACAAGAGTATTCTATTATCAAAAGTGATCTGAATTTTACAGAGGTGGCGGCTATCTTTTAAAGAGATACAAGAGGTGGAGAGTCGGCCAATGTAACACCCCAAGACCCGCAATGCCCTGGGATGCTACTAAAACTGCTCTACAACTAGCCAATTTATAAAATAAACTAAACTAGCAACAATTACTAAACAATATAATATAAGCAGGAGCGAAAACAACTAAGGGAAAACAGGATAATAACATTTCAATAATCATAATCAACTATAACATAATATCCATAGGAACGGTACACACATTTAATATTACTAAGAAGAAACATTTATCAATAAGATAGCTAAACAAAGACTAAATTGCTTTCAACTTTATTTCAGCATTAAGATTATAATCCAAGTGCATCAGTACGGTGCCACTCTACCCTTCCCAATGCATGCTCAAAGTCCACACAGGGGGGAAACAAGAGTGAGATAAAAATCTCAGCAAGCAAACAGTTTAACAAGTTATTCAAACTACAAGCAATTTAAACATCATCATTATAATTCCATACATCCACAATTACAATTTATATTCGTAATTATTAAACCACCATAAACTTTCATGAATCATACCTCTCAAATTTTAGATTTAATTGGCATATGAATGCAATCATTTTATCCCGTATTAATGCAAAAGGAACATTTAATCCTCCACAAACCACAATAGATTAATCATCAACATTTAATCTTCCACACTTAACAACGTTTATATTCCCAACCTCAATTCAGTACCAATGACGGTAAAGCATAAACAATTAAAACATAATTGACTACATTAAAACCTCATCCACTACCACTACCAAAGGCAATAAAACATATATATGTCTTACTTCAATACTTTATTACTTTCCATATCCACAATCACTATCAACCATTAATACAAAAGAAAAAAGTCTCATGCCACCATCACAATCCTTACCATACACAAGAGACGAATCCCGTTCCACAACCACAACCACAATCCTCATACCACAAATAGCTCACATGAGCCAATTCCACATTACAACTATGAAGTTGTACATTCTACAAAATAACTTCACCACATTATATTGCATATGTATGCAAATGATCATTCCACAATGCAATGCATATGAATGCTATGCTCCACTTCACTCTTGCCAGGGCAGGAAGTGCAATGCATGGTATTTCGGCAATATACAATGCTACCATGCGGGAAGTGGTGCGTCAGACACGGCAATATACGACATTTGACAGTACGGTCGCGGCTATAAGCGGCGACATCCACATACACAAAGGACATGATATGACATGAATTATTTAATGATATAAAAATTCATTAATCACATTAATTCATCTGCAAGGAGCATTATCATGCTCTCAACATAATCACATCCACCACATACTAATTTCATGATCCCATTATAACATTAAGCAAGAATCTCACATGTCTATTAGAAATTTATCAACATATCTATGAATAAATAATTGCTTCCATCTCCACAATTAAAATATCATGCAATCATGGCAATTGTATCAAATTACGACAATAATGTAAACTTAAAGTAGTAGGAACAACAGGTTAAACGGTAGCAACCACCGCTACGTTTACTTGCCTCAATCCGACGAAGCGAAGTACAACAAAAATCAAGAGCACTCAGGGACAAGACCACTGTCCACAAGACAACTCTCAGCACACAACCACAGCATACAAGCATGACATAAATATATAAAACATCGCTAGAAACCCGAACCTGCACAATCTCCTCTCAGCTCAACAATTCAACAAATTACTCTCTACAGCAGTGCTGCTTCACAATTTCGTTTCTTTAAAAATATAGATCGAAATACAGAAAATGATACCTCTCTGGATTCATGACTTTAAAACCTACAATTTTCATGGAGAACACCTATTTTTATCTTAATCACATCTAGGAGTAATTTAATTCCCAAAACAAAGGAAGAACTTTGTTATGGCAGATTGGACAGCAGTATTCAAACGCGTACCAACAACAGCATCGAGGTCTAACAATTCTGAAATTTATACATCAGCTAGACCTCTAAATTATCTACAACTTTCTCAATTATGGCCATGACGTAAAAATTTGTTTACTATTTTTAAACTCCGGATAACCGTGGGACTGTACCAATCTATTCGCCTGACAGACAGCGGTAATTGAGAAAAATCTGTATCTCCTAGATCCCACGGTATAAAAATCCGAAACAAATACAAGAGATGCATATGGAAGTCCTCTACAACTTTCCTTTTGGGAGAGTCTGCAGGAATGAAGGACCAAAATGGCAACAGAGGGGGGGTGAATGGTGCCCATAAATTTTTCCTCTAAATATTCACATATTCCTTATTCTCCAATAGCTACAAAGCTATGAAGATCCAAGATATGATGTCTAGTAGAAGACAGAGGAATTTAGACTATCTAATGACCAAATCAGAGCACTGTGTGGTTAGATTACGACCACTTGGCGGAAGCTCAAACGTAGTCGAATACATCCACTCCGCAGAGACAAGGCTGTCGGTAACAGGCAACGTTTGTTGGGAAGACAACGTGGTCTAGACCGACACCATGGTCGAAACCGACAACTTGGTTGATAGCCTGTATAGTGGTCGTAACTTTGACCACTCGACCGAAGAGCATCTTGGTAGGCAATCGATGATCAAACAGAATTCAATGAAGTCGATAGCCACCAAAACAAGACTGACAAGATCGAAAGATGAGTCCGGTCGGAACCGTCGTGGTCGTAAGCCAATGGCATGGTCGTACGATCAACATGGTCGAAGACCGACTTGCACCTATAACCGACTGCGGTCGCAGACACCTCATGAGACCGTGGAGGCACACGACTACGAGATCTACGACCATCAAGCACTCGGAAACCAGTGCAAAAGAAAGGATGATTTATGTCTTGGCCGGTCGAAAATCGAGAAGAGCGAAGGCCAAGACTTCGTGATCGCAAGTCGTGGTCAAATCTCCAAAGGAAAGCCACCGACCGATGAAACCCGAGAAGACCAGCAGCTTCACACTAAGTCTTTTCGTGATCGATACCGACCGGGGACTGAGTCACTTGACAACAGAGAACCGAAAATAGAATCAGGTCGTGAGGTCTTAGCCGTGGCCGATCACCAACTTGTGGTCGATAACCAAAGCCGAGAATATATCTGCAGTCGAATCCGACTGTCGCTCGACCACACAACCGAAAGACTCGATTCAACAGCCTTGGTCGTAAAAACCGAAAATCGGATGACGAACAGTGAATACTCTATTTTGTCAGCGCACGACCGTAGAGCAACATTTGAGGAATCTTTTTGCACAGAGGTCAAAACCAAATGAGACTTGAACTCTAACTTGTATATGATCTCTAGAAGTGAATTTACCAAGAAAAGGAAAGTCTTTGTTTCGCCAAAGAAAATTGATGCGATCGAAAAATAGAACAGAGACTCATCAAGGTGAGACCGAAGACACAGGGATTTTTCCAAATCAACTTCCGCTCTCGGAATGAACGGCCAACTAGCCTTGAGACAGATTCCCGCTCGAGCAAAACAAATATAAGCCAACTCTCAAAGGAAATACGAAGGAACTAAGAATGAAGAGATGGCAAATAAATCATTGAAAACATCTCAAGAACGCCTCTCAACCCGGATCACAAACACGCACCCATCTCATAGATAAACTCTAACAAGTACGAGAGATGAGTCCTCTCAAATCATAACACGGAGGTTTCGCAACCACTCCCCACAGGAGGACAAGCTCCAGCCCTAGAGCACACACACAGATACACTCCCAAGGGAGGGAGGCGGTGCCTCCAAGGCCTAGCCGACCAACTCACTCGTAACACTTGCCTCCCTCTCCCTTTATAGCCTCACACGAGACTAACCCTAATGGATCCATCCATTAGTCCATACTGGATAACCAAAACCCCATCTAACACCGGGTTTTAACACTCACTTTGCCCGCTAACTCAAATGCTTTGCTGCTATCCCAACAGACCGCACTTTGCCCGTTAGCGCCAATAGAATCCACTTCTTTTCTCAGGTGCTTTACCAGAGGGACAGCTTCCCCCGCAGCTTTGACATTTCTCCAAAATGCCCCTCCGCTGCCTTCCAGGAAGCTTCCTCCACCGCTTTGCTGTCCATGCTGTCAGCCCACCTGGCACGACACGTCCTCTTCGGCTTTTCCACGTCGTTCTGGACCTCAACAACTCCCTTGTCTAGTCCCGACCACCCCAAGCCTCACTAAGACTTGTCTCCAAGATCATGCAACCGACCGATCAGACCTCCGACTCCTCCAGAGTCTAGTCTCGGTCTATTCCGCCGCACACGACCGCACCCAACCTCCTGACCGTCTGGACCTCAGCTCCTCCCTGAGCCTAGTCCCGGTCCTCCTCGTTGTTGCCCGTCGTGTCCACATGGGTAGCTACAGCTCTAGTTCCTCATCTCCCCAGCTCGCAACCACCTCACCAGCCTCGATCATCTTCGCGTCTCCTACCGTCTGGACCTCAACACCTCCTGTGCCTAGTCCCGGTCCTCCCACGCCTCACCATGAAATAGCTCCGAAGTCCTGCAGCCACAAGACAAGCAAATCATCACATAGCACCGCTCAAACCAACAAAACAGACTCTGCACAGGTCAACAGAGCTCACACCTTTTCCTCAGAAAATAGACATTGACAAACCCTGTCAAGAAGATGAACCAACAAGTCCACAAGGTCCACAACATCACCAGAAACCCAACCGACCGATTCCCACCATAATCGGACATCACATGGGCTCATACGACCGGTTTTAATGAGCTCCATCGACCACGGTCAGACATCCGCTAACGTGGTCGAAACAGCGAGCGCCCAACGTGATCGAACGCCCGATCTCCCAACGTGGTCGAAGACCCACGCACCACAACGTGGTCGAAACGCCGAGCCCCCAACGTGGTCGTGGCTCCGAGTGCCCAACGTGGTCGAAGCTCCCAAGCGTTCAACGTGGTCGTAAACCCTGGCGCCGACTACCGATCATGACCAACGCGGTCGAAACTTCACAACATGGTCATAAATGACCCTGGAGGCCTCCGACCATGGCCAACGTAGCCGTAGACTCCAAAACGTGGTCGTACGCTACCTCCTGGTTCCCGATACGTGCCAACGTGGCCGTATGCCGTCCGGCTGGCTCCCGACCACGATCAAATAGGTCATACGACGCCCGGCTGACTTCCGACTACACCCATAATGGTCGTACGCACGTTTTCTGGCTTCCGACCGGTTCCAAAACGGTCGTACGGCTTCGGTTGGCTTCCGACCACTGACAGTGTGGTCGTAAACTTTCCCGGTGGCCTTCGAGCATAGCCAGAGTGGTCGTAAACGCCTTTTGACCTTGGACAACGTAGTCGTAAGCAGTATGCTGACCATTCTTAAGACTTACGACTTTGTAGAGCCAGCTCAAACCTCAAAAACCAAACTCAATCTTCCTAGATCAAGAGTCAATTACTCATCACAACCATGGGGTGACCTCCACATGGTCTCACAATCTCCCCCTTGATGAGTATATTGACAAACACAGAAAAAGCATGAGGAAGAGTTAGTTTTTGAACAGAAGAAAGGATGGAGATGCAAAAGCCACACATGGTCTAGAAGAATGAAGAAGTGACTCAAGACCATGTTGACACAGAATGAAATGGAGCAGACAGAGAAAGATCAAAATTTCTACAGAAACTCCAAATCACACAGAAAGTCCAATCTTGCTCATGGTCCAAAAAGCAGATGCTCACATGACCATTGTCATAGCAAGATGACCAAACATTCTCCTCCTTAATACCTTTTATCCTTCTCCTATCCCTTAATGCATTCTCCCATTTTAATGCCTTTTGCACCCCTTAATGCATTTTTCTCTATCCTTCTCCCCCTTTTGGCAATAAAGTCATCAAGATGCAAGGAAGAAACATAGAGCATGAATGAATTTTGGGGTGACTACAATTAATTCATTTTAAGCAAAGGGAGCCATGAAGATTATCGAAAGTGACTTCTCAGAAAATTATACCAAGCCATAAAATGTGACAATGCTATTTAGATCATAACAAACCATGTATTGCCAAGCTCAAGCCAAATAAGTCATGATCTTTAAATTAAATGGTTTGATTAGCATGTCGAGTCACTCAAGATTATAGTCTAGAAGAAGGTATCCAATCGTGAATCAAGCCATGTCAATATTCTAAGTGGAACCAAGAAGCTATCGTTGAGTCAATTTTAGAGTGCTATAAGTTCAAAATGAGACATTTTGTTCAAGCACTAGATATCACAAGTAATTCACTACTTGTAGTACTTTGGATACCACTTGTAGAATACTTGTAGTGAGCAAAATTAGCACAATTGGCTTTTATCGAAATTCATGGTTGGTTTCAACCATTTTCACAAGAATTTTGTTTTCATAGCCATGTGCTAGATCTCAAGCCTTATGCGATCACTCCAAGCAATAAGCTTAAAGAGGTGATCTTGGTCATCCAAAACTCCCCCTGAGTTCATGCCGAGTGCAATGGCAAGCCGTCTCATGAGAAAGAATTGGTGAGATCAGTTTTTTCGCACAAAAGAGATCTTTTTGCATTTACTTGAATTAGTTCAATGAACAAAGAGTTAAGACTTAACTCATGCATCACTAATGAACTAACTTAGCTCAATCTAAATCTCAAAAACAGATTCAAGGCTCAACTTAGCCTATTCGACATGGCCTGAATCAAAAGAGGATCACTAAAGCCGACTATTCACAAGATTGAACAAGACATGATTTGATTCAAGTTGTTCACATTTAATTAAGCTAGTATGGCAAGAGCTAAGCAACACATAGAAGGGCATGATAAATCAAGCTATCACAAGACATGGCAAGATATAAATCATGATATCATGTCACATAAAGATAATATTCGGGCCCCAAGACTGCAGGCATTCATGTGAATGTGACGCACTATTGAACAAAAGAATGCACATGAGATGAACTCCCACAAACATAGCCCGAATAGACGAAAGGATCCAACTCCCCTAGAGAAGGCAAAAGAGAAGAACCAAGAAATTTGGCACAAAATCCAGAAGAGAAGGTTCTAGCTCAAAGAGGTGATTCCCAAACACATCCTATCCTCATGGTCTCTAGTCTATAACCTCATACCACGGGCAAAAGCACACTATGTCAATGCAAAAGACTCTAGTGGCCAAGAAAAGTTCAACCTAGGTAGAAGAGAATCCTAGAGAACCAAAGCCCAAACTAGGTAGTAAATAATCCTAGAGAACCATTTGGATGAGAGGTGTGAATGAGACAACATCACCTAGAGTTGGCTCCTCTTCGTCCAAAAGACCCTTCCTACCACTAGAAGACATATACTATGCAAAGCCAAGTGGTGGGAAGCGAGCACTCGAAAATCATAAGGAGAACCAACCTTTGTAGCAGTTGCTCGGTTGTTTAAGCCGTAGTCGTGGCGAATTCCACGTCCGAACGTGGTCGTAGTCAAGTCAGGACGTTGTCGTAGTCGCGTCCTTCTCGTGTTCAAAGTCGAGTCCGAGTTTGCGGTTGTATCCGAGTCCAGACCGTGATGAAGTGATCGAAGACGCGTAATGGTCTGGACCATGGTCGTAGTCGTAGTCGTATCTGTGAATTATCCGAGTCGTGGAAGTAGATGAGTCTGGATCGTGGTCGTTGCGTCCTGGTCGTAGCAGTCATGTCCTGGCGGTGGTCGTAATGGTGTCCTGGTCGTAGTCGTAAATGAGTCTCGGTCATTGCGTCCTTGGCGAAGTCGTAACACGAGTTCGGTAGAGGGTCCGAACCATGGTCGTGGTTCCTACGACGTGGTCGTAATGACCGGGAGCGGTCAGAACAACAGTATCACTCTCCCTCATTCATACAGCCTGCAGTTTAATCATAGGGGAACAACTGGTGTCCTAGTACTGGGGTAAATGATATACAACATGGAACCAGTACTGAGACAGATGATAACAACAGTAGCATCACTAGTATTAAAGACATAGAACACATGAGAACACGCACCGCCACAAGCTCAATCTAGCCCTCATCAAAAGCATCTAGAATAGCAAGCCTAGAGCCACCCAATACTAGAAGAAGCTTGTGACCTAACCACAAATCTCATGATATCTAAGCATAAGCACAGACTAATGCTACCAAGATGTCATACAATTTATTTCATGCCATAACAGCAATAAGATCAAAGTATACAAGCATCACAATGAATCACAACCATACACATAGCGAGATGACGAGAACAACACGTAGCATATGCTAGCATGGATAAAAGCATGTATACTAGAAAAGATACAAAGGCATGAATAAACGCACCATCATGACAAAGAGAAACTATCCAAGATATACTCAAGCTCATACTGTCCATACATATGCATACATCATGTAGACATACAACATGGCAAATCAACATCATGAAAAGTATGCTAACATGTATAAATAATGATGAATGAACATAAGGAGCAAGATGTGAACCATGATAGATACTACAGAGCACAAGGTCATGATGATACTTGACTTCTAATGCACACATTCTATTTAGCTCATGAAGTCAAGTCAAAGCTTAAGCATGTAACAAATACAACAAGATACATGGATACTTAAGCAGAATACACATAAAGGCATGACATGAAAGCATTGAGAGAAAAATATGCCAGTATGGTACAAGTGAGCACATGAATAAGCACAACATGCCAATATGGTCAAACATGAGTATAAGGGCATGAGGGTATAGAGTAGCTCACAAAGTAGGTGGAGACGCCAAACATGAAGGTACATGCCTCTTGGAGGCCATGAAGTGGAGAACCAATGAATGTTCTGGTCATATGATGAAACAGAAGACCAAAACCCAATCAAATCCATGTTCTCCAACAAGTGTCTAGATACCTACAAATGACAAGACCAAAATGCCCAAGTCTTGGATCCCGAAGGGTTAGTAATCAAATGCTTGGGCTTCCAAGACTTGACACACGGCCACTCAGCAGAAAAGGAGGGCCGTTAGTGTACTCGACTACGGTTGAGAAGAAATGAGCGTGGTCATAGCACGAGAGGCGTAGTCTTGAATGACTATAGCCGAGAGATGTGGTCGTTGGTCGTTACAACCACGGCTGGGAATCGCAGGTGTGGTCGTAAGTCAGTTATGACCACGACAATCGAGCAAAGCGGCCAGACCAGCGATCGTGCTCGTAGGGACTTTCGACCACGGTAATAAGTGGAAGTGTCCGCCAGCAGACATGGTCGTATGCAGCTACGACTATGTCGAGAAGCCGAAGTTGTGGTCGTAAGGCATTACGACTACAACGACGACACAGCAGAGGAACTCAGCTTTACTACACTCTAGCAAGCTCACACTCCTCTACACATGTGCGGTGAGTCAAAGTTTTAATTTCTCATTTGCAGATTTTAACATTCAAGTAGAAATTAAATTTTCACCGCTCTCTGAGAAAGACTCACAACCTACACATGAGAAATGAGATTTCAACCTAGCAAGAACAATCTAGCACTTTATAATCTAGGCACCTCACAATATCCCGAAGAGCAAGTATATTCATCTTGGACAAGGCCAAGGTCATAATAAGTTTTTACCTTGCTCATGATAAGTCGACGCTCGTCCTTATCATTATCATCCGTGTGTTCTCCAAGGCTTTCTCCTTCTTGGCACTTGATTAACCAAAGGACAAGAATGTACCACAAAGCTTACACTTGTGGTTTCTTGCAAATAAAATCATCCTCTAGCCGAAATCAAGCCTCTTGTCGCAAAGGACATCATTGGCAAAACACCCCAATAAGATTCAAAGGAAAGTTTTCAAGATTCCCTACTAGTTGCCAAGCTCCAGATCGGTTAAGATCAGATACAGAGCCAACCTTGCTCTGATACCAATTGAAGGACCGAAATGGCAACAGAGGGGGGGGTGAATGGTGCCCATAAATTTTTCCTCTAAATATTCACATATTCCTTATTCTCCAATAGCTACAAAGCTATGAAGATCCAAGATATGAGGTCTAGTAGAAGACGGAGAATTTAGACTATCTAATGACCAAATCGAGCATTTGTGTGGTTAGATTACGACCACTTGGCGGAAGCTCAAACGTAGTCGAATACATCCACTCCAGAGACAGGCAGTCGGTAACAGTGCAACGTTTGTTGGGAAGACAACGTGGTCTAGACCGACACCATGGTCGAAACCGACAACTTGGTTGATAGCCTGTATAGTGGTCGTAACTTTGACCACTCGACCGAAGAGCACCTTGGTAGGCAATCGATGATCAAACAAAATTCAATGAAGTCGATAGCCACCAAAACAAGACTGACAAGATCGAAAGATGAGTCCGGTCGGAACCGTCGTGGTCGTAAGCCAATGGCATGGTCGTACGATCAACATGGTCGAAGACCGACTTGCACCTATAACCGACTGCGGTCGTAGACACCTCATGAGACCGTGGAGGCACACGACTACGAGATCTCGACCATCAAGCACTCGAAACCGGTGCAAAAAGCGGATGATCTATGTCTTGGCTGGTCGAAAATCAGAGAAGAGCAGAAGGCCAAGACTTCGTGATCGCAAGCTGTGGTCAAATCTCCAAAGGAAAGCCAGTCGACCGATGAAACCCGAGAAGACCAGTAGCTTCACACTAAGTCTTTTCCGTGATCGATACCGACCGGGGACTGAGTCACTTGACAACAGAGAACCGAAAATAGAATCGGTCGTGAGGTCTTAGCGGTGGCGATCGCCAACTTGTGGTCGATAACCAAAGCCGAGAAGATATCTGCGATCGAATCCGATCGTCGCCGACCACACAACCGAAAGACTCGATTCAACGACCTTGGTCGTAAAACCGAAAATCGATGACGAACAATGAATACTCTATTTTGTCGGTATACGATCACAGAGCAACATTTGAGGAATCTTTTGCACGAGGTCGAAACCAAATGAGACTTGAACTCTAACTTGTATATGATCTCTAGAAGTGAATTTACCAAGAAAAGGAAAGTCTTTGTTTCGCCAAAGAAAATTGATGCAATCGAAAAATAGAACAGAGACTCATCGCGACGCATCGAAAGATACAGGATTTTTCCAAATCAACTTCCGCTCTCGGAATGAACCGCCAACTAGCCTTGAGACAGATTCCCGTTCTAAGCAAAACAAATATAAGCCAACTCTCAAAGGAAATACGAAGGAACTAAGAATGAAGAGATGGCAAATAAATCAATGAAAACATCTCAAGAACGACCTCTCAACCCGGATCACAAACACGACCCATCTCATAGATAAACTCTAACAAGTATAGAGATGAGTCCTCTCAAATCATAACACGGAGGTTTCGCAACCACTCCCCAGGAGGACAAGCTCTAGCCCTAGAGCACACACACACGATACACTCCCAAGGGAGGGAGGCGGTGCCTCCAAGGCCTAGCCGACCAACTCACTCGAACACTTGCCTCCCTCTCCCTTTTATAGCCTCACACAGAGACTAACCCTAATGGATCCATCCATTAGTCCATACTGAATAACCCGAAAACCCCATCTAACACCGGTTTTAACACTCACTTTGCCCGCTAACTCAAATGCTTTGCCTGCTATCCCAACAGACCGCACTTTGCCCGTTAGCGCCAATGAATCCACTTCTTTTCTCGTGTGCTTTACGGAGGGACAGCTTCCCCAGCTTTGACATTTCTCCAAAATGCCCCTCCGCGCCTTCCGAAAGCTTCCTCCACCGCTTTCTTGCCCATGCTTGTCGGCCCACCCGCACGACACGTCCTCTTGGCTTTTCCACGTCGCTCGGACCTCAACAACTCCCTTGTCTAGTCCCGACCACCCCAAGCCTCACTAAGACTTGTCTCCAAGATCATGCAACCGACCGATCGGACCTCCGACTCCTTGAGTCTAGTCTCGGTCTATTCCGCCGCCACCGACCGCACCCAACCTCCCGACCGCCTCGGACCTCGGCTCCTCCACGAGCCTAGTCCGGTCCTCCTCGTTGTTGCCCGTCGTGTCCACATGGGTAGCTCGACTCTTGTTCCTCATCTCCCGGCTCGCAATCACCTCACCACCTCGATCATCTTGGTGTCTCCTACCGTCGGACCTCAACACCTCCTCGTGCCTAGTCCCGGTCCTCCCACGCCTCACCATGAAATAGCTCAAGTCCTGCAGCCACAAGACAAGCAAACCATCACATAGCACCGCTCAAACCAACAAAACAGACTCGCACAGTCAACAGCTCACACCTTTTCCTCGAAAAATAGACATTGACAAACCCTGTCAAGAAGATGAACCAACAAGTCCACAAGGTCCACAACATCACCAGAAACCCAACCGACCGATTCCCACCATAATCGGACATCACATGGGCTCATACGACCGGTTTTAATGAGCTCCATCGACCACGGTCAGACATCCGCTAACGTGGTCGAAACAGCGAGCGCCCAACGTGATCGAACGCCCGATCTCCCAACGTGGTCGAAGACCCACGCGCCACAACGTGGTCGAAACGCCGAGCCCCCAACGTGGTCGTGGCTCCGAGTGCCCAATGTGGTCGAAGCTCCCAAGCGTTCAACGTGGTCGTAAACCCTGGCGCCGACTACCGATCACGACCAACGCGGTCGAAACTTCACAACATGGTCGTAAATGACCCTGGAGGCCTCCGACCATGGCCAACGTAGCCATAGACTCCACAACGTGGTCGTACGCTACCTCCTAGTTCCCGATACGTGCCAACGTGGCCGTATGCCGTCCGGCTGGCTCCCGACCACGATCAAATAGGTCATACGACGCCCGGCTGACTTCCGACTACGCCCATAATGGTCGTACGCACGTTTTCTGGCTTCCGACCGGTTCCAAAACGGTCGTACGGCTTCGGTTGGCTTCCGACCACTGACAGTGTGGTCGTAAACTTTCCCGGTGGCCTTCGAGCATGGCGGTGTGGTCGTCGCGCCTTTCGACCTTGGACAACGTAGTCGTAAGCAGTCTGCTGACCATTCTTAAGACTTACGACTTTGCAGAGCCAGCTCAAACCTCAAAAACCAAACTCAATCTTCCTAGATCAATTGTCAATTACTCATCACAACCATGGGGTGACCTCCACATGGTCTCACAAGAAAAATTCGTTTACTAGGTCAGAACCGCGCGATAAGCCGCGCTGCATGAATCAATCTACAGACAGACAACATGTAATCTCTAATCGGGCAATTAATCTATTAACTACCATCAAAATCCATGCCAAGAACCCTAATTAATCTGAAAAACAGAGGGTTTAGGATGGGGAAATTACCAAGATAAAGATTTTCCCCACTTTTTTCTTCCTCTTCTTCTTCTTTCTTCTCCTCTCCTTCTCCTTTCTTCTTCTCCTTCATTCTCTTTTCTTCTCCTCCAATGGCAGCAGCACTTGGGGCACCAATGGCAGCAATAGGGGAGGGGAGGCGCCAAGGGGTGGGGGCGGCCAAGGGGTAGGGAGGGTGGAGGTGCCAAGGAGGGGTTTATAAAGGGGTGTTAGGGTTTGGGAGGGGGTATGGGCCCCCATTTGGGCTGGCTGACCCAAAGCGGCTGGCCCACCCCTCCGGACAACCCAAAATATCCAAATTAATTGTTTTAATTTATTTAATTTATTTTACAATGTTCTACAATTCATATTTTTCCCTTCCCGTGATTTACCGAAAAACCGGCGATTCCGCGATTATTTCAAAAACTTACGCCGTAACGACGTTCAGGGTATTACAACCAAACACTTGGAGGCCGAATAGGACTCGATTACAAAGCCCTAGACCCACTTTGACTCGGACTGAAAAAGTGACGTGACTTGTTTCGCAGTTTCTGATCGACTCGTAGGGAATTTGGAGGTGAGGTTAGATCCATCTGAAAGTAGACTTCAAGAGATTTCCATAGAATACAAGAACACCTCAATAGGACTCCGTTTGTAAAAGTTATGGCCGTTTTAGTAGGTGCCTATTGGGCTGTCCCGAACCGAATCCGAATTGAGTTCTGAGTTGAATCCGAGTTTGCATTCGGTTGTACATGTGGAAGGTCCGAATTGGGCTTCAAAATATTATCCAAAACATGGTCTTTAAGTTCTTGGGCTTCTCCCTTGTTGCTCTGCCACTGCATGTGTTTCTTTCCTCCTTGATCAGCTGCATGGGCTGCTTGGTTTTCTCCCTTCCATCCCAATGGGCTTTGAGCCTTTTGTTCTTGGTAGCAAATATGATTACCCTCCTTGTGATTATCCATTGCTTTGGCCCCGTAATCATCATAATATTCAAACCTAATAATAAACAAGAATTTGGTATAAGGTAGTATATCGTTCCCACGAATACAAGAAAATTCATTAAGAAACAAATTAACCTGACAATATTTAATGCGTCTTAATACTTCTTTCCAGTGAAATAATATATTTGACTGAAAAGTGTTAAGCATGTGCGTATCCGCATCATCCTCCCCTTCTTCAAGAAAAGCCGTCCTCGGTTTTTTGTAGCCTGAAATTGTACTAAGCAAAAAATACAACGTATATGCATGGTTTAGATATTTGTCATTAACACTTATTTTACTTAGCATATCAAGAACATTCGAAGCCGTAGTAGATAAAAGGAACAACACATATGCATGGTATATGTATGAATCAATTCTTGTGTCATTCTCGTTGTTCCACACAAACCAATTAATATAACAGCAACAATAAGATATATACATTGCAATATTGTCTCTCATATCATTCAGCCTCCCATAAGAAAAAGTCGTTCCCGACTTTTCTAAGGACATAGATAAGATATCAAAAAGCAACACCCGGTCCAGAGGTTCAAATGTGAGGAAGAAAATTTTTTGTGCCTTCCATGCTTCAACTGCGCTACTCTAATTATGTATACATGTTTGTAAATCAAAGGATGAATAAGTAAGCTTAAGAAATCTTTTAAAACATGAAGCACTATTGTTGAAACTTATCTCCTTGTGATCATGATATGGCACAACAAACTGTTTATCCAAGACATGCAATCTTAATTCAGCAAGCTTGTCACATGTAATGCATATTCGGTAAACATAAAAGTTTTCATCTACACCAAAATCTCCAATCAAATTGAACTTGAAAGTGTAGGCATAGGTACTAACTAGTGATTTTAAACATGAAATTTCAGCAACATCCTCAATCACACTAGATAGCTCTCTAGGGTCATCGAACATGATATAATACAAAAAATCACTAGGAGATATTCGAGTTAGAACTTTCTTATGAGTAATTAATTCCACATCATGTAAAATGAGCAAAGAAATTTCAGAACATGGAATTTTTGATTGAACGCATGAATTCTCGTAATTACTCACCGTTTTGCAATTAAATTTAGCACCAATATTGTTACATTTATCACTATCATCAGTTGATGTAGGTGCTGTAGGTATGAAATCATTATGGTGTATCCATGGGGCAGCAAGTACTTCATCTTCGTCTGTGGTTATCTCCTCATCTTTTGCTTTCAAGGATGCCGGTTGTTGAATGTTCAACTTCTGGTCGTCAATTTTAACCTGCTTAATGTAAGAAATAACACTAGAAGTAGACATTAATGTGTTAGTTTCAAAATCAACCTCACTTTGTCCATCATCTACCTCTTTCTTCTCTTTTGGTGTTTCTCTAACACTCTCAATTTAGATGCTCTCAAATTCACATATGGTGGAATCACACAACTCACTCTTTTTAATACTCTCTTTCCCTTTGGCTATGTGGCTCTCACTCTCACATGGGTTTTGATGCATCTCAAGTGTTGTTTGTCGCATTGGGGCAGCACTACATGTCTCCTTGACCAAAGGGAAAGTCCCATGCTTGGTCATCTTCCCATGTGTCACACTTGTTAAGGCATAAGAATTGAAGTATGGTCTTGGATGAAACTGTGGTGTACGCATATCCATAAGTCTTTTCTCCTCCTCAATAGCACAATTCACAAGATCATGCGCGCTACTAAAATATTTATATTGAAGTGCAGCAGCGATCTTACAATTCAAACCTCATTTGAAGTATACCTGTTCTTTTATTGCACTAGTAACACCGGCACGTCGCAATGCACGCTTTAGCTCATAATAGTAATCTTGAACAGTGTTACTCCCTTGTGTGATGCTCTCCACATGGTGAAGCAATTCCCTCTCATAATAGGTTGGTACAAATTCAGTTCTCATGATCACCTTCAAATTTGACCAAGATCTAATGAATCGTTTTTAGATAATTATTGCCACCAACTATAAGCATAGTCCTTAAACTGCATAGTGGCTCACATCACTTCTTGGTCTTTGGGAAGCTTCTGAACTCTAAACTCTTTCTCCAATCGCCATTCCCACTTAAGATATTCTTCTGGATCATCACTTCCACAGAACGGAAGAGAAAAATTGTTGAGTTTAGAATCACACCAAGAGGAACGGAATACTGAAAATTCCTTTCCATTTGGCTCATACCGAGAGAAACTAAGTGTCGAATATCCTGTCATGGTTAGTTATGCAACATATATATATGGAAAATACTCAACCTCACTATTTTCTCTCCCAAGTAAAGTTCTTACCTTTCCAAAGTGAATTAAGGCCACTATAAACTTATACTTGGTAGAAACTACAATAGCAACGTGATGATCAAGCGAATGTAAGAGTGTTCACAATTGCACAACAACAGTTATTTAGTGGGGCTTGGTATGGAAGTGTATATCTTAGCAATTTGAAATTCTTGATATTGTAAAGTTAAGTAATAGTCCAAGCTAGAATACTTTGTCTAAGTGCTGATCCAAAAGATTTAAGTGAAGTATATGAACGCACACGCAAAGATCAATGTGACTTCGATGCAAACAAAGGAATAAGCTAACTAGAGGCAATCTGAAATTAAGGATTAGATAACTCGTTTTGCACCAAGTATTAGGAGAGACGCTAGTCAATTGCAATGATATGAATGTAAGGGCACGAGATTGTTCAAGAAATTAAATTACACAATCTGAATTTATGGACTAAGAACTCACCCAAATTCAGCCAATGTTTTTTTCTTTCTTTTTCTTTTCTTCTTTTTTTCAGCTATCTTTTTTGAAAGGCCGAACTAGCTTTAATTGTTCCTTTGATTTTTTTTTGCAAGCCACAAATATTTAGCAAAGTGTAAAATACTCAAGAGCAGCCCTAGATGCAATATTCAATAGCTAGTCTCAATTCATAAAAAATTATCAGCAAGATTTTTTTGCGCACTGTAGCTCCATGTAGAACTGTAGCGAAATCTGGAAATACTGTAGCAGATCGATTTTTTTTAATTTTGGATTGGACACAAAGATTAAGCTACACAAATAAACACGAACGATTAACACCTAAACAAAAATTTTAATGGATCAAAACTTAACAAAACTCACAAAATTAACAGATGCAAAATCTAGGGTTTGGATTTTTTGTTGCAATTTTTCAGTTTAATGGACAATATGACAAAAATAAATCAATCTAAAAGTAAGGGTAAATAATCCTACCGAGTAAACCGCGCTCTAATATCAAGATGGTACGGGGTCGCCCGATCTTCTTGACGTAGGATCAAGAAACTCACGAAGATTCAACGAACCATAGTGATCTCCCGTTGCCAATGCAAGAGTTAGCACTCTATAATTCACCCAATCACACGTGCTGAACTTCACGACCACAAGATAAAGTTCTATCGCGCTCCCAATTCCCAGCGGAAAAGTTGAACGATCTTGATTTCGATGAACTCCCAATCCTTCCCTCCAGTTGGTTCAGCCAATAGAAAGAACAAGAGTATTCTATTATCAAAAATGGTCTGAATTTTACTAGGGTGGCGGCTGTCTTTTAAAGAGATACAAGGGGTGGAGAGTCGGCCAAACACTTGGAGGCCGAATAGGACTCGATTACAAAGCCCTAGACCCACTTTGACTCGGATTGAAAAAGTAATATGATTTCTTTCGCAGTTTATGATCGAATCGTAAGGAATTTGGGGGTGAGGTTAGATCCATATAAAAGTAGACTTCAAGGTCTTTCCATAGAGTACAAGAACACCTCAATCGGACTCCGTTTGTAAAAGTTATGGCCATTTTAGTAGGTGCCTATTGGGCTGTCCCGAACCGAATCCGAATTAAGTTCTGAGTTGAATCCGAATTTGAATTCGGTTGTACATGTGGGAGGTCCGAATTGGGCTTCAAAATCTTGTCCAAAACATGGGCTTTAAGTTCTTGGGCTTCTCCCCTGTTGCTCTCCTACTGCATGGGCTTCTTTAAGAAATAAATTCACCGGACAATATTTAATACGGCTCAATACTTTTTTCCAGTGAAATAATGTATTTGACTGAAAAGTGCTAAGCATGTGCGTATCCGCATCATCT
Organism: Bonia amplexicaulis; assembly: GCA_036346245.1. Taxonomy (NCBI): domain Eukaryota; kingdom Viridiplantae; phylum Streptophyta; class Magnoliopsida; order Poales; family Poaceae; genus Bonia; species Bonia amplexicaulis. The sequence continues at coordinate 23,594,740 of CM070736.1, read as the reverse complement.
TGTCTGTCTTGTGCCTACAAAAACCCCTAACCATATCACTATCTCCCTCGTCTCACCCTTATCCCATCTTCATGAGAAGCTGAGCTCTTCCTTGTTTTGCTCGGAACGTGTCTTCATCCTGAGCTCTAGTGCATGCACTCCGCTCTACTTCGCTATGGCTCGAGCCTTCTCGGTGAGCCTTTTACCCATATCATGTCATGCCACTCCTTCCTTATTTGGTTTTTCCTCATTTAATTCTGCCTTCGAGGATCCTCACCGTCTCCTTCAGCTCTGGTCTCCACCATCGCCTGAGCAATTCCTCCTATTGGTTTGACCTGAGCCATGTAATTGATGCAGAATTCAATGACATCTTTGGTTGCATAACCTTCGAGGATGCTGCCTTCAGGTCGAGATCCATTCCGTACGTAAGACTTAAGAATTCTCATGAACCTCTCAAATGGGTACATACTACATAGGAACATAGGCCACACATCTTTATCTCGCACACAATATGAACAATGAGATGGACTATGATATCGAAAAATGATAGAGGGAAATACATATCAAGATGACATAAAGTCGTCACCACCTCGTCCTGCAGAGCATCTAGTCCTTCGGGATCGATGACTTTCTGAGAAATTATGTTAATAAAATAACATAGCCTCATGATTTTCTCTTGAACCTTGATCACCAAAATACTTCTAATTGCAACAGGGAGCATCTGTGTCATTAGCACATGACAATCATGAAACTTCATGCCAATTAACTTCAAATCTTACATCAAAATAAGTTTCTTCATGTTGGTTGAGTAACCAGACAGAACTTTCACACTATGCAAGCACTAGTACATATCAGTTCTCTCGGCCTTGGACAGAGTGTAATAAGTAGGGGGAAGGTATGTTCATCCTTTATCGGTCTTTGTTGGTGCTAACTCAGGTCTAATATCCATATCAACCAAGTCAAGTCATGCGTTGACACCATGCTTTATTTTGTTACGAATGTTCAGTAAGTGACCAATCAAGTTGTCACATACATTCTTCTCTATGTGCACGACGTCGATGCAATAGCGAACTCCTAGGTGCTCCCAATAAAGTAAGTCCTAAAATATTGATCTTTTCTTTCATATATTCTTCTCATGGGTCCTCGATTTATGACCCTTTTTGAGCACAACATCTAAATCCTTAACCATATTATAGACCTCTTTTTCACTTAAATGCATGGTAGCCGATATGTCCTCTCTATCAAATTGTTTCTTCATCCCATGGTATGGATGATCCCTTCGAAGAAACCTACGGTGACACTTGTACACAATTTTACATGAGTATTTCAGCCACACACTCTTGATATCATCTAAACAACAAGTATGGACATCAATATCATTCCCAGGTTGCTTAGCCCTTGAATAAGTATCGATAGCAAAATATACTTCTACTTCGTACACAAGCAAGAAGCAAGTTGTAGATATAGAGAGCCATGGGCCAAGTGTTATGTCAGTTGCTCATGTTATCGAAAAGATTTATTCCATCTGTACTCAACCCAAACCTTATATTCGTTAGTTCTAGACTGAAGTTTGCAAACCTCCTATCAATATTTCTCTACTAGGTGGAATCAGTAAGGTGTCTTAGCTTTCAATCATTCTTATGCTCCTTCAAGTGCCAACGCAACAATTCTACCTCCTTTGGGTTCGTAAAAAACCACTTTAAATGGAGAATTACAGGAAGATACCATGCCAACTTAGTAGGAGGTCCTTTTTTTCACCTCAATTCCCTTGACATCATTTGATTAATTCTTATGCTTGTATTAGGATGAAATGCACACCGGACATAAATACATAGTTGCATACTCTTTATGGTAGAGGATACAATTGTTCGGACATACATGCATTCTTTTACTTCCATTCCCAATGGACAAAGAACTTTCTTGACTTTGTAGGAGGTTTTAGGCAACTCATTTTCCTCTAAAAGACTGACCGCTAAGAGACCTAATAGCATCATGAAACTCTTGTTAGACAAATCATTGCTTGCCTTTAATTTCAGTAGTTCAAGCATGGTTGACAACCTTGCATACTTCGACTTGCAACATGTGAACAAAGGTTTCTTCGAGTCCTTCATCAAACCCCAAAATCTAACATACCTTTCCCTTCTGCATCACGAAGCATTTGATCTAGATTGTCATTATGCAACCTATCCCAATCGGAACCACAATTGACATGGAGATGTCTTATTACTATCTTCCTTTGTAATCTGCTCTTCACCATGACTAGTCCAATGTGTTCGAATCATTCTTAAATATCTTTAGATTCTTGCAGTCAATGCATTGATAGTACATATATTCCACCCCCTTATTCAACATATCCTCCTCGGCAGCTCTTCTAGAAGCAGACATTCCATTAATGTAACCTTCACCCACATGGTTCTCAGCGTACATTAAGCTCAGCTTAGGTCCTACGCTACGCACATAACAATTTAGTGTTAAATATTGAATTAATTAATTAGTATACTATATATGATCTAAAGTAGCTATATGTAGCAAGAAATAATTAATTAAATTGAATTAAGTAGAAATAGACTATGAATTGGCTAAACCATAAACCATGCTAGATGTAAAAAATCTTCTCTCTACATTAAGCTAGATCTAAACCATCTTCAATTTTCCCTTTACCAACCTAGATTTACAATATAATGCAATTAGGAACAAATTACTAACCATAGATAGTCAAGAACAAATGGATCTAAAATCACTCTTTCCAAATCCGCGATCTCCTTTCACCAAATAGTCTCAAAGCCCCACCTCCTCAAAGCAATAGTTTATGAGAACATATCTTGAATTTAAGACATATTTGTGAGGGTCGGGTCAGTAATAAGTGAAATTATCACAGACGGTTTTCAATACAAACTATCTATGATCACTTAATTATCATAGATAGGTTTTAATACAAACTGTCTGGGAAGTATAACAGACGGTTTTAAGAAAAAACTGTATGTGATATCATGAACTGTCTGTGATATTACCTCTTCAAAGTTGGTTTTTAGCTCAACCAGTAACATAGACAGTCACTAAACAAAAATCGTCTATGATAAGATATATAGTATTAGCCTTTTTGTAACAGTGTCTTGGAATTCAGAGATCGCATGTATGTCGGAATTCAGAGATCGCATGAATGTCCGATAAATGTATTCTTTCTAGGTGGTTCATTTATCTGGTAGTAGAAATGATCTATGCTTAGCGATAAGTAATTACGTCCATCTGGTGCTTATCATTCCAGATTCAGTAATCTCTAGTATTTATTATGGGAAAGGAAATGCTCAATATCTAGCATAAACTAATTATGTACAGGCTTGCGGTTTACCCTTCAAAATTGAATAGCGGATATCTGCTTCCCAAATGATGATTTTTGTGGAAAAATGGCGTGCAAATTAAATGGGTTCCTATGGCCACGAAACTGTAAATATTTGGAGAGGAATTGCTTCAACCAGCGAACAAAAAGTCAGGGTGATTTATGCTGTAACTTAGAGCAAAGAAGTTCATAACCTAACAGTGGGCCTCACCACCCATCTTCTCACCGTGAAAAAGTCCACATGCCCAATCATGACCAGCACTGTTAAGTAATTTCACTGCAAATTTATTTTCGATCAAACATCAGTCAATTAGAAGTAGCAGTTAATTTTCGCATTAAGAATCTGTTTACTTATCGTTTTTCTATATTTAGCACACTGCACTAGTCGAGTATTTATTGGTCGTAACATTGGGTATTTATTGGTGGTAACGCACCATCAAAGTTTTATAACTGTTTGTTGTATTCAGTAGCATATAAAAAGGAGAAAACCAGAAAAGACGCTAAGAAGTATTGTAACTATTCGTTTGTTGTATTCAGTGTGCTTTCTTCAAAGTGTTCTCGTGTGAGTTGTGTGGTCCGAGTACTCAATCAGTGTGTGTGATTGAGTACTGCCGTAGTCATAACTTGAGTACAGAACTGTAGCAGTCGAGTGGGTACTGTAGCAGTTGGAGACCCTCCTGAGTACTATAGCATTCGGAGACCCCAGAGTATTATAGCAGTTGAAGACCCTGGAGTCAGAGACTCTGGAGTACTATAGCAGCTCGAAGTCTTTCGGGTACTCGGAGCTCAAGACCTCATGAGGCATAGTCTTACGAGTACTCGGAGCTCACAACCACGCGAGGAAAATCTAACATTTAGTATTAGAGCGATGATCACGCGGAACCTGTGATGATGCCCTCGGGAGCGAGATTGACGTCTCCTCCCTCCGGAAGATCCGCCAGCGCCAGTGGGCATTGCGTAATGGTTCTTGGTAGTGGCCAAGAGATGGCGACACAGACGGCGCTAAAGGAGGCAGGTGTCATGCTACGCTACCCCGTCCTCATCATACTAACTACAACAACCGACACTCTTGATGAGGGTGAACCTGTAGGCTCAAGGAGTCTGGGAGGCCGTCGACCCGGGTGGCGCAGAGTACCGAGTAGATAGCATGGCATTGGCTGCCATTCTACAAGCCGTGCTGCCAGAGATGCTAGCATTAATGGCCACCAAGAACACAACCAAATTGGCATGGGAGGCCATTCGCACCATGCGAATGGGTGTTGATCGCGTGTGGGAGGTAAGGGTCCAGACCCTGCACCAAGATTTTGAAGACATCCGTATGAAGGAGACCAAGATGATTAATAATTTCTTCGTGCATCTCACTAGGCTTGTGAATAATATTCGCATTGTTGGTGATGAACTAGAGGAAGAAAAAGTGGTCAAGAAGTTTCTGTAGGTTGTTCCATAGAAATTATCCCATATTGCCATTTCCATTAAATAGCTACTCGATCTGAACACCATGATAGTCTAGGACCTTACTAGACATTTCAAAGCCGTTGAAGATTAGATGGGAGCTGGTGTTGGAGGAGGAGGAGGATACCTACTCGTGACTGAAGAAGAGTGGATGGTGCAGTCTAAGAGCAGGCCATAAACTGAAACGTCCTCATTTGGAGTGAAGTGTCGGTGGTTGGACATGACCAAAACTATGGGAAGCATGGGCATCAATGGTATCAATCCAAGGGGAATTCTGATGGAAAGGAAGTTCTAGGAGGCAGATGTGACAAAAACAAGGTAAAATGCTTTAATTGCAACAATTTTGGGCACTTTGCTAGAGATTGTCACAAGCCTCACCGAGAGAGAAAGGAACAAGTGCATGTGGCACATGTTCAAGAAGAGGAACCTACTCTATTAATGGCACAAGTGTGTGCATTTATAGAGCTACTGTAGCAAGAATCTGAGATTGTATTTCTTAATGAAGTCCACGTGCATGTGAATCATGGGAATGTTGATGATGAGAAGGACAATAAATGGTACCTGGACACCGGAGCAACCAACCACATGACTGGGTGCCGATTGGCCTTCACCGAACTAGATATGTTAGTGAAGGGAACTGTGAAGTTTGGCAACAGGTCAAATGTGGAAATCTGTAGGCGTGGGACGGTTTTTCTCACATGTCACACCGGCAAGCATCATGAACTCACGATCATCTACTACATACCTCGTCTGTCTAACAACAACATAAGTGTTGGGTAGCTCGACGAGGTTGCATACTAGACGATCATCGAGGGCGGTGTCATGTAGATGCGCGACCCAGATCAGAGGCTTCTCGCCAAGGTAAACCGCACAAGTAACCAGCTTATGTGCTCAACATCAACATTGTATAGCTGGTATGCTTGTCAACACGAAGCAGAGAATTGGCCTGGCGATGGCACAAACGTTTCGGCCATCTGAACTTCAATTCGCTCAGAAGGTTGGCTGCAAGAGATGGTTTGAGGACTTCATCAAATTGATCAAGTGGATCAATTGTGCATAAGCTCTTTGGTCGAGAAGCAATGATGGCCTCATTTTCTTAGGAGGCGAAGTACCGAGCTAATCATGTGCTGGACCTCATACATGGTGATCTCTGTAGACCGATTACTCTAGCAACTCCTGGAGGCAGATGCTACTTTCTGCTTCTAGTTGATGTCTTCAACTGATACATGTGGCCGATCCTTCTCAAAGCTGAAAAAGTGGCAGTCGAAGCAATCAAGCGCGAGGGCAAGAGGAAGTTTCGTGTGATGCACACTAATCAAGGAGGAGAGTTCACATCCGTAGAGTTCAGGGAATAATGCGCAAGTCAAGGCATTGTTCGTCATCTCACCGTGCCATATTCACCGTAGCAATATGGTGTGGTTGAGTAGCGTAATCAATGTGGTTACGAAGGCGGTTGCCACGGCAGTATACAACCGCAATCGCACCCCAACTTGAAGTCTTAAAGGCAAGACTCCATTCAAAGCATGGTATGGCTGACAGCCAAACGTGCACTATCTTTGCACTTTCGGGTGCGTGGTGCATGTCAAGATGGTGAAGCCTAATTTGAAGAAATTTGATGACTGGAGCACTCTAATGGTCTTTATTGGGTATGAGTCTGGTGCCAAGGCATATTGGGCATATGACCCTGTGAGCAAGAGGGTGCATGTGATGTGTGATGCTATTTTTGATGAGGATGCCAAATGGGACTGGACTAAGCAAGATGATTTGCTCACTCCAAAATTCAGTGAGACATTCACGGTTTAGTATTTGTCTTACTCAGGTTCAGAGACACGAGGCAATAAGGAACCAGAGCAGACAACACCAGCGCATGTTGTGTCCATCCATGAGCTAGGTGTGGACCAAGAGTCCTTAGTGACATTGCCGAGAACCTCGTCCCCAATCAAACCTACGGTGAAGAGGGTGGAATGGGCCACTCCACCAAGCAGCTCATCATCTTCGAGACTAAAGGGCCACAACATTTTCGCCCCTGAAGAATCTATACAAGACCACCGTAGTGCATGAGCTGGCTGACTCCTTAGTAAGCTCAGTATTCTTGCAACTGAGGAGCCCGTGAGTTTTACCGATGCTGAGAAGTACCAAAGCTGGGACTAGGCAATGCTAGAGGAGGTACAGTCGATTGAAGAAAATGGCACTTGGAGGCTTGTTGATCTTCCAACAAGTCATCATATAATTGGTCTCAAATGGGTTTTCACGATTAAGAAGAATTCTCAAGGGGCTGTGGTGAAGCACAAAGCACGCCTTGTCGCAAAAGGCTATGTGCAATGTCAAGGCGTGGATTTCGACCAGGTGTATTCTTCGGGCTCATATGGAGTCTATGCGGCTGCTGGTGGCCATCGCGGTGCATGAGGGCTGGAAACTCCACCATATGGATGTGGAGTCTGTGTTTCTAAACAGAGAACTCGAGAAGGAGGTCTACGTTGCATAGCCTCCAGGTTTTGTGCGCAAGGGCCCTCAGGAGAAGGTTTTGCACAAGGTGCTCTATAGGTTAATACAAGCTCCTAGGGCATGGAATACCAAGCTTGATGCAAGTTTGCTATCACTTGATTTTCATAAGAGTGACACTGAACATGCAATGTACACACGAGGAACAAGCATGTCACGCTTGGTGGTGGGGGTTTATGTTAACGATCTGGTAATCACTGGATCACAACTACTGTTGATCACCAAGTTCAAGGAAGAAATAAAGTGGCTCTTCAAGATGGGTGACTTGGGATTGCTCACCTACTATCTTGGCATCGAGGTGTTTTAGGGTGCAAATGGCATCACACTGAGCCAAGGAGCTTATGCATCTAAGATTCCTGAAAGAAGTTCCATGGCAGATTGTAATCCATGTTAAGTTGCAATGGAGCCTCGGCTAAATTTAAGCAAGGAGAGTACTACTCCACCAACAGATGTTGTGTGCTACAAAAGTGTTGTGGGCAGTCTTTGGTACCTAGTTCACACAAGACTGGATATTGCTTATGCAGTAAGCTAGGTAAGTCGTTTCATTGAAAAACCAACAGTGGAACATTAGAATGTAGTGAAGCATTTACTGCGGTACATTGCTGGAATAAGAAACTATGGATGTTTCTATGCCAGGAAGGAAGAAGAAGCAAAGCTGATCGGCTACAATGACTCTTACATGGCTGGGGATGTCAATGATCACAAGAGTACCACTAGAGTGATGTTCTTCTTCAAAGAGAGTCTAATCAGCTGGCAGTCGATGAAATAAAAAGCCGTCGCATTGTCCTTGTGCGAAGCGGAGTATGTTGATGCCATGACTGTTGCATGCCAGGGAGTTTGGCTCATGCGTTTGCTTGCTGAACTGACCGAGATAGAGCTTGTAAAGGTAACACTCAAGGTGGACAATAAGTCTGTTATCTCACTTTGAAAGAATCGAGTATTCCATGATCATGTAAACACATCGAGACCCGGTATCATTTCATCAGGCAACGTGTTGAAGAAGGATCAATTAGGGTGGAGTATATTGGGTTGGATGATCAGCTTGCAGATATTTTGACAAATCCCCTTAGGCAAATTAAGTTTCTACAGCTGTGCAATAAGATTGGTATCTTGGAGGTTGTAATATCCCAAAAATTAGCTTTCTTTGAAAATTTAATTTTAAATTAATTATTTTAAAGTATTTGGATTCTATTTGGATTTTTTCTGTGTTTTTCTGGATTTTTAAAATCAACTTTTAAGTTAAAAAGTATTTTTTGTACAAATTAAAAGACTAAGTTTAAGTTGGAAATATTTTTAGTAAGTCCAAAACATTTTCATAGAATTTTTAGAATTTTCTAGAATTAAAAATCAAATTTTAAAGTCAAAAGGTATTTTATAAAATTTTTAAAAAGCCAAAATTTGAATTAAAAATATTTTTCCGAAGTCAAAAACATCTCCAGGAATATTCTATGAATTTTCTAGAATTTTGAGATATTATTTATTATTTTCTAAGCAATTATAATGTTTCTAGTATTTTCTGAAAAATTAATCCGAAAATTAAATCCGGATTAATCTCGGGTTGACACATGTCGCGCCCGGATTAAATCCATCCCTTTCTTGATCTAATGCTAGCCACCCATAGCCACTTACCCCTTCATTCACTTCAACGGCCAAGATTGTGCCACGTGTCCTTCATCTGGCCGCCCATACCCCTTCATCCCCTTTCTCTCACCGACGAGTGGGTCCCACCTGTCATCTCTTTCTTCTTCCTCCCGCTCTCTCTCTCCTCTCCATTAAAGCCACACCAAGCTTTTTAAATGCGGTTGTTTCTTCCGCCTTAACTCCCGTTTGAGTACGCGTTTGAATGCTCTCATCACTCCCCACTAACCGCTGGCTGTTTCCCTCTTTTAATCCCCTCTAAAATGCCGGCCGCAATAACTCCTGCGAGCTCCAAACCGCCGGCCTTTCCCCTCCCTTCCCCGCCTATAAATTCCCCTCCCCGAGTCCGGCTCCCCTCCTTTAGACTCCCCTCTCCACGCCGCACCTCCTCCCCTCCTCACCCGAGCCTCCTCGCCACCGGAGCCGCTGCCCCGAGCGCCACCGCCGCACCGTGCTCCGGAAGAAATTGCCGGCGCCTCGGACCGCCTAGGCCCCGCCGCCTTCTTCGCCTTCCCCTGTGTGTCGGCGATCGCCCGCCGCTCCTCGGCCGAGCATCCCGCCTCTCCTCGCCGCCACAACGAGCACCACCCGCCGCCGCCTTCTCGCGTCTCGCCGCCTTCGCGATCATCGCCGAGCGCCACCGCAAGTACCGGTCGGTTCCTCGCCGCCTCCTCTCCCTCGTCGCGCCCGATCGCCGCCGGGCGCCGGAGCGCCGACGAGCCTACGGGCCGAGCACCGCCTCGGTCGGCCGTGCTGCGTCAATGTGAGTGCGCGCGTGGCAGCCGACATGGCCGCCGCGTGTCCTCCGCGTGGCGCCACGCGCCACGCCAGCCGAGTGTGCCACCTCGGACTCCGTCCTGATCCGTGGATCCGGTCCATGGTAGACCGGGCCCACATGTCAGAAAATTCAAATTTTAAATTATTGCTGACGTCAACTTGCGTCATAAAAATCTTTTTCCTTTATAAAAATATTTTAGCCGAAATTAAATTCCTTGCTGATGTCATAAATACTCTTTTTCCGTACAAAAATAAATCGAAAAAATTGTCCTTTTATTTTTCTTCTAATTTAATCTTCCGGAAGCCCTATGTTTGAGAATTGCTTTTTATTAATTTAAATATATTTGCATTGCTATTTACATAGAACACCAGTTTCTGTATTACGGTATTAGTTAATCCAATTATTATTATGTCCTCGATTAAAGTTGAATGCCATGTACCTTTGTAACCTTAGGAGTTCCTTTGTCTCAATAATGAGAGTACTATAATTCTTTGCTAAACATTAGAACGGTAGTAAATGCTTAGTCAAGTTATTCAACCTTTGTAACCTGGGAATGGAAAATTATATTTCATTGAACTAGTCTTTGTATTCGGAATTGAGTGGCGATTGGTGTTGCCACTGTTCTTTTAAAAATAAAATAAAAGGGTGAAAATTGTTTTAGACAAGGGCGGATGGTTAGATTGGATTGGTGCGGATTTAGCACGAGACTTTGTAAAGTGCATGTTCCGCCCTAGTCGATTAAGGAGCGACTGTTGTGTTTGTCCAAACTGAGCATTACCGTGCAACCCCAAGTCTATATGGGTACGACCTAGCTAATTAACTTATGATAGTCTAGTTTAGGTACCACCAGTGAAAAGTGGGTGCCAGGGATTTATTGGTTATCCACAGTGAGGGATAGAGATTTACTATACTCATATGGTGCAAGAGGGGGCTTCTGACTGGGTAGATTTAACCCTTCAGCGGTAAAACCTCAGTGGGTGGTGTCTAGCTAGACTAGAGTCAGGTAAAAGCTTTGTGATATTTTATCTGCATCTCATGCCAAAGGAAGCGTGGTGACGGTTATGATAATTTATCTCTTGGGGATAAAGTTGTACATCCTCTACAGAGTGTTAGCCGTGCCCACGGTCAAGGACGGGCAAGGAATGCATTCACATGGTAGATCTTTGGTTTTGGTTTTAAAGTAAAAGTTTTGGGTTTAAAGTAAAAGTTTTGGAAACCGAGAGTGGATGGAACTCCCGGAGTTGTGTCCTGGCGGATGGAGCCAGTGTGGGTGGATGGAACCCGTTGCCTTGAACCTTAGTGGTTAGAGCTGGTTATCTAGTGATGGTGGATAGAACCTTCACTATAAAATGCTTAATAGTTTCAGTTAAAATAATTACTTTGTTAAATTAATACCTTCGAAAATATTTAATGGTATAAGAAATAAAATATTGCTTTGTGCAAAATAACCATATAACCCTCCTTTGTTAAGCCTTGCATCTACTGCATTTTTCCAAGACTTGCGGAGTACTTTTTGTACCTACATGATGCACTCAAAATAAATCTCAGAGGAATATGAAGCTCAAGAGGGAGATTTCGACTACTTCGCATGTGGATACGACGAAAGCTTTCTGGAGTTCTAGGTTGCGCTTCCCCAGTCAATTGCATGTGGTGTATTGATGGGTCTTCACCGGATTTACTTTTGCTTCCGCTGTGTTGTGTGAGTTGTGAGGGCTTGAAACCTCAGTTGTAATAAAGAGAACTTTCGGTCTGTACTCTTTACTATTGTAATAAAGCGTGGTTGGTTATGTATTCATCACTGTTTGACTGTGTGCACTAGTTTTGATCTGGGACTAGTGCAGTAATACACATAGGATCCGGATTCGGAAATCCGGGGTCCCGACAGAGATGCAGCGAAATTAGGGGGTGTTTGTTAAGTAATTTCGATGTATATTTGTTTTCTGTCATGCATCAGTTAGAAGTAGGAGTTGATTTTTGCATTAAGAGTCTATTTATTGACCATTTATCTGCATTTAGCACTCTACATTAGTTGGGTATTTACTGGTCGTAAAGTTGAGTATTTACTAGTGGTAATACACCATCAAAATTTTGTAACCGTTCGTTGTATTCAGTAGTATATACTGAATTTAATACGAGCTGGAAAGATCTTTGTGGTGAATACAAAATGTTCGCCATGCATAAGACAAAGCTATCAAAATTATGAAACTTACGATTATTTTCCATCCATGGAGTATAATCAAGTACGAACATCAAAGAATTACATGGACTACTATTAGAGAATACAAAAATTGATGTAATAACAATAGTATGGAATGACATCAGTGGATACCCTCCACAACTATGACGAGAACTATGGCCGGCAATAAAAGCGGGGGCGTGGAAGATATGGTCCGGTAGCACGCCTAGGGTGTTGGATCTACATTGGATCTACAATGAAAGCGGGTGCATTTGGTTGGACAGATGAGCTTGTCGTGTGAACAAGGCTAGCGAAAAAGGACAAATAGTGCACAAATTTATTTCTTCAATTTTATGCTATATGGAATTTTCTCTGTTAATGATTCCAAATAGAGTAACAACCAGAAAACCGAAATGTTTGTGCCCAAATCTTCTCACAATAAAAAGATCACATAACCAATCATGGCCTGCCCAAATCTCTCAAAATACATCAATCACCAAACACCCCCCTATGTTGCAACAGGAGGCCATTGACCTGGTTTTGGCTTGCAGGGCTGAAATGTGGGAAAATTAGCAAAAACCAGGAACTGGGTTCCATTGCACTGGCGTATTTGAGTTAGTTACATTGCAAATATATTTCTTCATTTTTATGCCACGTGGAATTTTCCCTGATAATGCTTCCAAAGAGGGTAATTAATAACCAGAAAACTCAAATGTTTGTATGCGAAAAGACATAAAGGCAAGCGAGCAACCATACAAGATGAGTACATGTCATTTTTTTTTATTCCGAGAGGTTCATGAAATAATTTTCAAAAAGAGATGGTATGCAACAAAGATTCATGGTCACGGCAGGGTGGAATGGGAGATTGCATCCGACAGGCGATGCTGTGAGTTATGGCAGCAGAAACTTTTGCATGCGTCCCTCGTCTGAAAGCAGGGCGCTCCTGGCTTATCCATGCAGCAATAGCAATTGTTTGTGCATGGTGGATTATCTATTCTCTTCGCGCACAGGCATACATAGATCTTATCGTTGTCCATCTGGTCAGTGGTTTGAGCTGCATCCAAATAAGGCTATTTACTTCAACATATTTCCAGGGCAAAAGTGTTACAAAATTACATGTAACCTGATTGTTTCTTCTAAATAGGATTGTAAGAGAACGGTGACCTTATAAAAAAAATCGACGGATAGTTTGCTGTGGACTTACACTGTGAAAGTATCGTGAAACATCCAAGGATAATCATGGAAAGCACGAGCATCTGGTTTCCCACCATCACAAGCTTCGCCATCTTAGCAACTCTTGCAATTCAAAGATAGCTTGTATGTCTGACAACAGTATGCTTTCTAGGCTCTTCATATATATGGGAGCAGAAATGATTTATTTTTAGCAAGAAGTAATTACGTCCATCTGGCACTTATCCACACAGATTGAGTAATCTCTAGTATTCAACATGGGAAAGAAAATGATCCAAGTTTAGCACGAATTAATTGCATACAGGGTAGCGTTTATCCTTTGAAATTGAACAGCACCGTTTTCCCTAACATTTTCTCCTTCACTGCATACATTAACAATCTCGCTCTTGTATTTACAGTCCCCGAAACCCCTATGTGCCTACCGCAAATGAATCGATCTTGAGATCCACCCTAAGGACCAATAGGCCCTCGACTTCGAGGAGTGGAATATCGCAAAGTCATCGGAGATGCGGGAGGAGGAGCGCCGGAAGAACGAGCAAACCCTACGTATACAACGCGAGATGAAAACTCATCTCGAAGCGTGTACGCGTAGGGAGCGGGAGGCTCGCGACAGAGAGCGTGAGAGAAAGAGGGAAATGGCAACGAAGGCAAAAGAGCCCGCCGAGGAGTTCAACACCGAGCGGGCAAGGTAGGGAAAATAGCCCCGGTCCACACAGTAGGTCGTACGAGCAGTTGGGTGGGTTAGTCGCACGTGATGCTATATGTTATGCAGGTAATTAAAAAGTATGCGGCATGTTACTCCCAACTGTATTATGAAGTTATTTAAATCCAAACAAGCTTATTATCTCCTCTTTTCGCATTCAATGATTCACATAGCAAGTCATCTCACAATATTAACATACCGGTTTTCTCCGTAAACGAATTCTCAGTAACATCAAAATATCACTTACCATCCTATGTACCGATCGTTGTACGGTCAATCGTTCCTAAAAAAATTCCCCAATACTTGTTACGCACCTACAACATACATGAACATAAACTTTTATTACAACTCCAGCAGGTTATTTTTCAGTTAAAAACTATAAAATTGATAAAATTTACAAAATTCACGGGGACTCAGTGCAGTCGCCCAATGGAGGGGGGGGCGACTGCACTACAAGTCGCCTAATGGGAGGCGACTGGTTGCAGTCGCCCGAGGGTAGGGCGACTAGAACTCTATCGTCTCCTGGTTGGGCGATTGGCTCCAGTCGTCTTCCCATTGGGCGACTGAAACTTATTTTTGTAAAAAAATTCTGCAGATATATTTTTGTAATTTCGAATAAAAACTAGATTATTCGTACAAAAAATTCTTTTGCATGATATATGTGCTAGTTGGGGATCCCATCACACAGAGGGTTGAATATTTTTCTTAGATGCGCTAGTAAGGCACAGATATCACTGGTTTGTGTGGCTGAGGTCACTCTAATGAATGGAGGGAAGGCGATGCATATGACGGCGGGTAGTAGGTTCACACTCCCGATGTGGAACTCACGTGGAGGGAGCGACAATACAAGAGCGGAACGCTTGATGAAAACAATTCTTACATGTGTGCTGTAACATCTTGCAAATTTGAGTCTTGAAAAATATATATAACTTTTGAAATATTTTGAAATGCATCCTCTTGACATTTAGATTCTTAATAAATTTTTCCTTCAATTTCGGTTGAGGTTCCAACAAATAAGAAAATTATGAGAATAGAACTCCGATAGAAAGGTGAAAATAATAGAAAGTAAACCTAAAAACAAATACGAATATGAAAAGATGATCCAAAAATTAGGGTAGGAGGATTAACCTATAATCGCTTAGAGAAAACGTGGAAAGTTAGAAATATACAAGTATGGAAGAATTAGTTAAATAAAGATGGAAAAAAGCGGGGTTAATAAAAATCTAGAAATGTGCATTGGGCCTAAATAAATAAATAAATAATATATATATATAAATAAGTAAATAAATACAAAAAAGGAAAAGAAAAAAAGCCTTTTTGGCCAGGCCCAAGCTAGTCATCGGGCCGACGCCTCTCCTCGCCAGGACACCGCGGCAGCCCGCCTCCCCGCCGTTCTCCACTCGGACCACCAGTTACCGGCATGCCTTCGCGCTCGTACCGTTGCCGTCAGCCGCAGCTCACTCCCTCATCACCACAGTTGCGTCGTCGCGTCGCTTTGACCACCGTGACCCGTCCCGCCACGCCATCCATCGCCTCGACTGCCACACCAGACACGCCTAGGTCAGCCATAGTAGGCGTCTCTGCCGCTGCGACCAACTCCCTAATTGCCCTGTTGCGTCGCCCTTTGCGTCACCACGGGCGTCGCCTTGACCGCCATGACTCGACCCGCGCCTCGTCGAGTCGCCGTCCTCTCAGAGCGCGCCGGCTCCATCAACCACAAAGCACGCCTACTCGTTTCGCTGCCTATAAAGACCAGCTCTTCCCCTGGAAGCACCTCCATCCTTCACTTTTGGTTGACCACAGAAGTTTAGGTGGATCGACCCTATCGTTGGGGTCATGTAGTCTATCATTTTGAGGACATACCTCTGGAAAGAATATTGGTAATACAGGATTACCCTAAAGTGTTTCCAGAAGAATTTCTAGGCATGCCGCTAGATATGGACCTTGAGTTCGTCATCAACCTAAAGCCTGGTGATGCCCCGATTTCTAAAAGACCATATAGAATGACTGTTGATGAGTTAGAGGAGCTGAAGAAACAACTCGATGAACTGTAGGAAAAGGGTTTCATGAGGCCTAGTTCCTCACCATGGGGATCTCCAGTACTCTTTATTAAGAAGGATGGCACTGTCCGGATGTGTATGGATTACTGGTCCTTGAATAAAGTAACCATCAAAACTAAGTACCCCCTGCCTAGAAGTGACAACCTGTTTTACCAACTTGGGGGAGCTACCATATTCTCCAAAATCGACTTAAGGTCATGCTATCATCAACTAAAGATTAGGGCTGAAGACATTCCAAAGACAGCTTTTACCACTAGATATGGACTGTATGAATTTACAATCATGTCTTTTGGCTTAACCAATGCCCTAGTCTATTTCATGAATCTCATGAACTAAGTCTTTATGGAATACCTAGATAAATTTATGGTGGTATTCATTGATGACATCCTCATCTACTCCAAGAACACAGAAGAGCATGCCTATCACCTATGCCTAGTACTATAGAAGCTAAAAGAACACCAACTGTACACCAAATACAGCAAGTGTGAATTCTAGCTAGAAGATATCAGCTTTCTAAACCATAAAGAGATTCTCCCAGATTGCCAAGCCATTGACACAACTACTCAAGAAGAAGGAGAAATTTGAATAGACAAAGGCTTATGAAGAACATTTCCAAGAACTAAAGAAGAGACTAACATCCACCCCTGTGCTAGTCCTGCTACACATACGCAAGGACTTTGAGATGTATTGTGATGCCTCACACCAAGGCCTTGGGTGTGTGTTGATGCAAGGGGGCAAGGTCGTGGCATATGTATCTGGATAGCTTCGCCCTCATGAAGCAAATTATCCTACCCATGACTTGAAATTAGCTTCGATGGTACATGCCCTAAAGATTTGGTGAAACTATTTGATCGGTAACCATTGCGACATATATACCAATCACAAGAGCCTCAAGTACTTCTTCACGCAGTCAAACCTCAACCTGATGCAGAGAAGATGGTTGGAGCTGATTAAAGATTACAACTTAAGTGTTCACTATCACCCGGGCAAGGCTAATGTGGTAGCTCATGCTCTAAGTCGTAAAGCCTACTACAATAATCTCATGGTTCAAGAACAATAGCCTAAACTTTATAAAGAGTGAATGGCACTCAATCTAGAGATAGTAGAATAAGGCACCATAGCAACCATGGAGATACAACCAAGTATAGAAGAGCAAATCATAGCTGCATAGAAGGAGGTCTCAACTGCTCTAAGGTTAAGAAGCTTAATGGAAAAGGGGAAGGCTCCTAAAATAATTGTGGATCAACAAGGTGTTCTAAGGTATGTGACACGTATCTTTGTTTCCCACCAAAAGGACCTCAAAGACTTAATACTTAGGGAAGCCCACAGCTCTGCGTATTCCCTTCACCTCGGAAGTACCAAGATGTATCAAGACATGAAGTAGTGGTACTAGTGGCCATGCATGAAGAGGGATATCACCGAACATGTTGCCTACTGTGATGTATGTCAAAGAGTGAAGACCGAGCATCAGAGTCTAGTAGGATTATTACAGCCATTGCAAATACTTTAGTGGAAATGGGAAGAGGTTGGAATGGACTTCATCACTGGTCTACCACAAACCAAATCGGGGTACGACTCCATATGAGTTATAATAGATAGACTGACCAAAGTTGCCCACTTTATCCCTATCAAAACCACCTACAAAGGAGACAAGCTGGCAGAATTGTACATATCCCACATCGTGTGTTTGCACGGTGTGCCAAGAAGGATAGTTTCAGATCAAGGTTCTTAGTTTACCTCACACTTCTGGGCTAGCCTTCATGAAGCCCTCGGCACTCATCTAGATTTTAGTACTGCCTACCACACACAAACAGACGGCCAAACAGAGAGGGTAAATCAAATACTAGAGGATATGCTTCGAGCATGTGCCCTAGATTTCACTAAGGATTGGAATAAATGTCTGTCTTACGCCGAATTTGCTTACAATAATAGTTATCGAGCCAGCCTACAGATGTCCTCGTTTGAAGCATTATACGGAAGGAATTGTCAGACTCTCTGCACTGGTCAGAAGTAGGAAAGAGCTATATCTTCGGACCAAAAACTCTAAAGTAGGCTGAAGAAAAAGTTCGCATGATTAGGGACCGATTGCAAGTAGCTCAATCAAGACAAAATAGTTACACGGACAAGAGGCATAGGCCATTAAGTTTTAAAATTGGAGACTATGTTTACCTGAAGGTGTCACCCTTACGAGGAGTTAGAAGGTTCAAAGTTAAAGGCAAGCTTGCCCCATGGTATGTTGGACCATTCCCAATTGTGGCCAAGAAAGGAGAAGTAGCTTACCAACTAGAGATACCCGCGAGTTTAGCCAATGTACACAATGTCTTCCACATGTCTCAACTCAAGAAGTCTCTTTAGGTGCCAGAAGATCAAACCCCGTTAGAAATAATCAAACTTGAGAGTGACCTAACCTACCAGGAGCGCCCCATCAAGATTTTAGACACTGTAGAAAAGAAGACAAGGAGCTAAACCATCCGCTTATGCAGGGTACAATGGAATCATCACACCAAGAAGGAAGCCACCTGGGAACG
Organism: Bonia amplexicaulis; assembly: GCA_036346245.1. Taxonomy (NCBI): domain Eukaryota; kingdom Viridiplantae; phylum Streptophyta; class Magnoliopsida; order Poales; family Poaceae; genus Bonia; species Bonia amplexicaulis. Next base: position 23,576,396 of record CM070736.1, on the reverse strand, counting down.
CGAAGATCAACTGAGAAAAAGATTATCCCTACTTGTTCTCAGACTAGGCTGAATCTCGGGGTCGAGATTCCTTTTAAGGGGGGTAGACTTGTAACATCTTGAAAATTTGAGTCCTGAAAAATGTGTAACTTTTGAAATATTTTGGATTGCATCTTCTTGACATTTCGATTCTTAATGAATTTTTCCTTGGATTTCGGTTGAGGTTCCAACAAAGAAGAAAATTATGAAAATAGAACTTTGACAGAAAGGTCAAAATAATAGAAAGTAAACCTAAAAAAAAAGATAATCCAAAAAATTAGGGTCGGAGGATTCACTTGGAATCGGTTAGCGAAAATGCGGAAAGGCGGAAATATACAATTATGGAAGAATTAGTTAAATAAAGATGGCAAAAAGGGGGTTAATAAAAACCTATAAATGTGCATTGGGACTAAATAAATAAATATATATAAAAATAAATAAAAAAAGGAAAAGAAAAAAGCCTTTTTGGCCTGGCCCGAGCCAGCCATCGAGCCGGCCCATCTTCCCCTCTCGCTAGCGCTTGGCCACGACCGACACCTCTCCACGCTAGGACTCTACGGTAGCCTGCCTCCCTGTTGTGCTCTGCTCGGACCGCCGGTCGCCAGCATGCCTCCACGCTCGTACCGCTGCCGTCAGTTGCAGCTCGCTCCCTCGTCACCACAGTCGCGCCATCGCGTCTCTTTGACCACCGCGACCCACCCCGCCACACCGTCGCATCGCCTCGACCGCCGCACCAGACACGCCTAGGTCAGCCATAGTGGGTGTCTCTGCCTCTGCGACCAACTCCCTGACTGCCCCGTCGCGTCGCCCTTTGCGTCACAATGGGCGTCGCCTTGATGGCCGTGCTCGACCCACCACCCCGTCGCGTCGCTATCCTCTCCGAGCACACCGCCTCTGTTAGCCACAGTGCATGCCTACTCCTGTTGTGTTCCCCCTCCTCAGCTCACGCGCTCCCGACTCTCCCTTATTCTGGCGTCAGTGCACATCCGCCCCACACCTTGCGTCGGCCGTTGTAGGATCAAGGATACCGACTAGAGGGGGGTGAATAGGCGATTTTTAAATTTTCTTTTCAACTAGGCTAAATTTCTCTAAATGTAGGAACAAGAGTGAAAGACAATTTTGAGCCTACACAATGCTAGTCAAGCAAATAGCAAAACTAGTACTAACAAGGGCTAAACAAAGTACCAAGCATATAAACTTAGAGCTATTTAGAAAGTAGAAGAGAGATGTGCACACTTCGATGTTTTTACCGTGGTATCGGAAACTTGCCGGTTCCCACTAGTCCATGTTGAGGTTAGCTCGAACGAATCGAACCGGCTCCACGAATTGAGCCGAAGCACCTCGATCACTAGAGGTAGCTCTTCCCCGCTCCGGGTAGGCGAGCTCCAACCTTCACACGAAAGCCGGGTCTTCTCACAAGCTTCTTTGAGAAGATCACCGAACAAGCTTCTCCCAATCGTCCAGGTGCCGGCAAGCACCAAGAGTAACAAACCACGAGCTTCGCTTGATTGCAAACTAGTGACAAGGATCAAACTAATGAATGCTATGCACTTTTTGCTCAAACACCTCAAATGAATGCTCAAGAGTGAAAGTAGGTGTGGAGTGAATGCCCAATGCTCAAGAATGATCAATAGAGTCTCTTGCATCTGTCTATGAGCAGTGGTATGGGTATTTATACCTTCCACCTACCAAAACTAGCCGTTTAGAACAAATTCCAGAAAAATCAGGGCGAGCGGAACTACCGCCGGTCTGAGCCCGGTAGTACCGCTCCCTCTCTGACGCATCAGAACGGCTATGTCGAGCTTCGCAGTGATCGTTGGTCCGCTTGGTGCAGTACTACCGACGTTATAAAGTCCAAGACTACCGCTCACCCAGTACAAGAAAGTCGGCGCGGTACTACCGCTTGAGCCGAACACCAAAAGTCACTCTCTGGAAAAAAGGCTCCGATTCCCCTCCGGAACTACCTATGGCCGGTAGTACCGCTCTGACAGCGGAACTACCGCTCTCCTAAAAACTCATGGGGCATCCGGAGGGTGCTCTCTGGAGAAAAGGGTCCAATCCACCTCCGGAACTACCTGTGGCCAGTAGTACCGCTCTGACAGCGGAACTACCGCTTTCTCAAACTTTGGAAATGAGTCTGAAGGGTGCTCTCTGGAAAAATGGGTCCGCTTGAGGTTCGGAACTTCTATTCTACAAATACCTCTATCTTGGACCATGTTTGATCTTCATCCTTATCCTTTGGCTTGCATTTGTCAACTATAATCTGGACTTATCCTTTAAACACTCATTAAACGGTTAGTCCCATATTCATATAAACTCATTAATTACCAAAATCATTTTTAGGGGCCTAGATGCTTTCAATCTCCCCCTTTTTGGTAATTGATGACAACACACTTTATATGGAAATTTAATGTTTGAATATACCACTTATTTTGACAATTAGTAGTATATTCTTTTGTGAATATTTGAAAAGAGAAAATTCTAGCAATGATTTTCATTTTGGCACCAATAAGAATTTTCCTTTTTAAAGTCAAAGAGGGGTGATACTCCCCCTAAATTTGTGCATGAAATTTTACAAGAGTATAAAAAATCTCATTTTTATCACAATTTTGACAAGATGCATAATTGAGATCATAACATGAGACAAGTGATAGAAGCAATGTCATAGAAGTAAACGATAGTCATTACATCCAGAATACATCAAAAGCATAGATAACCAAGTTCATTACAATCATTCATAAAACATAAATAGAGATAGATAGCCCTAATATCCCTTCCGTTCTTCTCCCCCTTTGGCATCAAATACCAAAAGAAGCTACTCCTGGGGACCGGGAGGAGAAGGATCGCGACGGCGGCGACGAGTATAGCGCATGGGCGAAGGAGGCTGAGCTAGAGACTGCTCGATGGCTGCAACACGTCCATCCAGAGAATCCATGCGAGAAGAGAGGGAGGCAAACCCCTCGGTCTGTGAGTCTCTCATCTGAAGCAGGGTGGCATAGATCTAAGACAAGGATGTCACATCACCGAGGAACCGCCGACTCGCCGCTCTGGCCGCAGTGCCTTCTGGTGTCGCTCTTGAAGATCCTCCCCGCCGGATCAGACTGTCGAGCTCTGGAGGCAGTGGGAATGGGAGGCTCGTGTCTCGCTTATATGCCTTATGCCTTTTGTTGTAGCCGCCTCTAAATCGAACTTGGTCTCAATCAAGGCAAAGATATAAGGTCCATAATTTATGCGCTTGATTCTGTCATTTTTGGAAGAGGCAATCTCCCTAATGATCAAGTCCACTACATCAAACTTCTGACCACTCATGATGTAGTCTATGAGATTCCAAGCATGTCCTCTTATGGCATCAAAATTCCCACTCTTGGGAAGAATAGTATGGTTGATAATCCTATTGATGATGCTAGGAATAGGGAGAAGACCAACCAAGGTGCCGGGGACAGACCTCTCATTGAGGTTGTAGAAGGCAGAAAAAGCGGAGATCTCAAGAGCTGGCTTGTCATATACCTTCTCATGCCCACTCAACTCAGCTCTCAAGGCAAGCTCGAACTCATGCTTGGTCGCCTCCAACTGTGTGCACACCGTCATCCGTGTCATGTCTTGAAAACTGGAGAAATGTGCACTGTAGCATAAAACTGGCGAATGATCTCCTCATTATAATCTGACTGCAGTGTCGCCAGCTGATGCAGTCCACATCGCTGAAAAAGCCTGAGAGTGCCATCATACTTGTCAATAGAGGACAAGTGCTCCCAATCCACCCACTTGTGATCAGCAAACTGTCGACTCTCTTCATACAGCTGATCAAAGATTTGCTCCTGAAACTTGGTGTGAAACTTGGGATTGATGGAGTTGGAGGGTAGCTCATACTGATTTCTGCGACGCAGCCGGATATAATCCTCAGCAGAAATCTTCCTCAAGTCAATCTGAGGATCTTCCTCTCGCCAGATCCTCCTCGACTCCTCCATTGGAGAGCTATACTGCCAGGGCTCTTGCTCGCTCTCTCTCGACTCAATCAAGGCTCACCGGACCTTTGCCTCGGTCCTAAGCAGCCTTCTGAGAAGCCTCAGAAGCGACTGGGGCTGCAGAAGATTCTCCTGACTGACCGGCGGAGGAATAAAGTCGCCGAGTCGCTCTCCTAGTAACAGGCATCTAAAAGGAAGAGGATACAGTATTAGAGCCTTACTAGGATAGATCAAAAGGAATTGAAAAGAATCGGAAGAAGTTGCTGTTCAATCAGAGCAATCGGTAGTACCGCTGCTTACGGGGCCGGTAGTACCGCTGCTCTGGCCAGTAGTACCGCTCGTGTAGTACCGCTTAGTCGCCAGTAGTACCGCTTGCTGACCGATTCTAGGGTTAAGCAATGGGTTTGAGATTTTGGTATTTTCTTGGATTGAATCCATGGAATGGGTGGGCAAACACCTCTAGATACCAAAATACCACATTTACCCAAGTTTAAACCGCAAGAAATCATCCTCATTTTGAAAAACCCTAAAAATCAATCTAGGGTTCAAAGAGACAATAAGAGATGGAAATGATCCGAAATACCTTGAGGGATGGAGGAGGTGAGTCCTTGGGAAGACGCAAGGCTCAAAAATCCGAGGAAAACCGAGCGATTTGAAGATCCAAGTTCGGTTTTGTGGAGTTTTGAGAGAGAGAGAGAGAGAGAGGCGGTCAAGAGAGCTAAGAACCGTGCATGCGGGAGAGAGAGGAGAGAGAGATAGAAGCCGCAGGAACTAGGGTTTGAAATCCCAATTTTTAAGTCATATCCGTAGTTCCGCTGCATGGCAGTAGTTCAGCTCAACGGTAGTACCGCTTGAGACTGCAGGTAGTACCGATTTTTGGGACTTGCGAATTTTGAGAAGAAAGGTATAGTATGCAAATGATCCCTAGTTTTGCACTCAACTAACATCTTTAAGGATCATTATGCATTAAATGTATTAAAATAATAATTTTAAATAATTTTTGCATTTAATCAAATTTTGAAATTTTTTCACAAGAACCTTTTTCACAACATTGTCCAAGCCACTCTAAAAAGTATGCATTTAAGTGAGCCATAAAATTATGCAATGTTGGAATAGTCTAAGACATTTAACTCACTCCTAAGTTTGCAAAAATGGCTTTCATCTAGAGGCTTGGTGAAAATGTCCGCTAATTGGTTTTCGGTCCGGATGTGGCTAATGCAAATATCTCCCTTGCCAACATGATCTCTCAAGAAATGGTGGCGGATATCTATATGCTTGGTTCTTGAGTGTTGGATGGATTATTTGAGATTTTGACAAGACTATCATTATCACACAATAAAGGCACTTTATCAAAATTGATTCCATAGTCCAACAAGGTTTGCCTCATCCACAATAATTGAGCACAACAACTTCCGCGAAACATATTCGGCTTCGGTTGAAAGTGCTACAGAGTTTTGTTTCTTTGAAGACCAAGAAACTAAGGATCTTCCTAAGAATTGACAACATCCCGAGGTGCTTTTTCTATCCACTTTGCAACCCGCATAATCGGAATCCGAATATCCAATTAATTCAAATTTAGCACCTTTCGGATACCAAAGCCCTATGTTATAGGAATGTTTTAAATATCTCAAAATCCTTTTTACGGCCTTTAAATGACATTCTTTTGGAGAAGCTTGAAACCTAGCACACATGCAAACACTAAACATGATATCGGGCCTAGATGCGGTAAGATAGAGTAAAATATCAATCATAGATCTATAAAGTTTAGTATCTACCGACTTACCTCCTTCGTCGAGGTCTAGATGCCCATTTGTTGCCATTGGTGTTTTGATGGGTTTCGCATCTTCCATCCCAAACTTCTTGAATAAGTCTTTTACATACTTTGTTTGGCTTATGAAAGTCTCATCCTTGAATTGCTTGATTTGTAGTCCAAGAAAAAAACTTAGTTCACCGATCATTGACATCTCAAATTCCCTAGACATCATATCACCAAACTCTTTGCAAAAGTCTTGATTAGTAGAACCAAATATAATATCATCAACATATATTTGACAAACAAAGAAATCATCATTGATAATTTTTGTGAATAGAGTGGTATCTACTTTACCAATTTTAAATCCTTTTGAAACAAGAAAATCTCGAAGGCGCTCATACCATGCTCTAGGAGCTTGTTTTAAACCATATAGCGCCTTAGAGAGCTTGTATACATGATTAGGATATTTTAAGTCTTCGAACCCCGGAGGTTGTTCAACATAAACAAGTTCGGAGATAGTTCCATTCAAGAAGGCACTTTTAACATCCATTTGAAATAACTTAATATCAAAGCTAGATGCAAAAGCTAACAAGATTCTAATTGACTCAAGTCTAGCTACGGGTGCAAAGGTTTCATCATAATCTAAACCCTCAACTTGAGTGTAGCCTTGAGCAACCAACCTTGCTTTATTTCTTACCACAAGTCCGTTCTCATCTTGCTTGTTTCGAAAAACCCATTTTGTACCAATCACATTTTGCTCCTTAGGCCTTTCCACCAATGTCCATACATCATTTTTGGAGAAGTTGTTTAGTTCTTCATGCATGGCATTTATCCAATCCGGATCATCTAGAGCTTCTTCTACAAACTTTGGCTCAAGAGAAGATACAAACGAATAATGTTCACAAAATGAAGCTACTCTAGAGCGAGTTTGAACACCCTTACTCACATCACCCAATATTTGATCTATTGGATGATCTTTTGCAATTGCATTATGGATCTTGAAGGGTTGTTGTTGATCTTTTGCTTCATCATCTATTTCTTGTACATCGTTTGAAGTTGAAGAGGTAGGTGGTTCAACTTGTCTTGATGAGGTGGGTGATGTAGTATCTTCCTTTGGCTTGATGTCGCCAATTTGCATGTTTTCCATGGCTTTGCGTAATCCTTCTTCTCCTACATCATCTAAATTATCTTGCTCTTCTTGAGAGCCATTAGTTTCATCAAATTGCACATCACAAGATTCTTCAACCAAACCTGAATTTTTATTGAAAACTCTATAAGCTTTGCTATTTGAAGAGTATCCTAATAAAAATCCTTCATCACATCGACTTTGAAATTTAGAGAGCCGAACACCCTTTCTCAAGATGTAGCATTTGCACCCAAATACTCTAAAGTAGGAAATGTTCGGTTTTCTCCCAATGAGAAGTTCATAGGAAGTCTTTTTCAAAAGACGATGCAAATAAAGGCGATTTATGGCATGACAAGCGGTGTTAATAGCTTCCGCCCAAAATCTATCGGAAGTATTATATTCATCAAGCATTGTCCTAGCCATTTCAATTAATGTTCGATTTTTCCTCTCTACAACTCCATTTTGTTCCGGAGTGTAGGTTGTGGAAAGTTCATGCTTTATTCCAAGTTCATCACAAAAATCTTCAATTTTAGTGTTTTTGAACTCGGAACCGTTGTCACTTCTAATTTTCTTTATTTTGAAATCAAATTCATTTTGGGCTCTTTTTGAGAAACTTTTGAAAATTCCGGAGGTTTCACCTTTGTCATTTAAGAAGAACACCCATGTATATCTAGAGTGGTCATCTACAATGACTAAACAATAACTATTGCCTTCGATACTCTTATAGGTTGTTGGCCCAAACAAATCCATATGTAAGAGTTCCAAAGGCCTAGATGTTGACATGATACTTTTGGAAGGATGAGAGTTTGCTACTTGCTTCCCGGCTTGGCAAGCGCTACAAAGTCTATTCTTCTCAAACTTCACATCTTTCAAGCCAACAACTAAGTCATGTTTGAAAAGCTTTTTAAGTTGAATCATACCCACATGACCTAACCTTCTATGCCATAACCAACCCAAAGAAGTTTTTGCAATTAAACAAGTTTTTAAACAAGACTCATTTGAAGTGAAATCCACTAGATAAAGATTTCCAAATCTAAAACCTTTGAAAACAATTTCCTTTTCATTTTCTTTTGAAATAATGACATTTTCTTTAGAGAAAGAACAAGTTAAGCCTAAATCACATAATTGAGCAACGGATAGCAAATTAAAATTCAATGTTTCTACTAAAGATACATTGGAAATAGAAAGGTCATTGGATATAGCAATTTTACCCAAACCAAGTACCTTTCCTTTGCTATTGTCTCCAAAGGTGATTTTCTCATTGCTCCCGCTCTCAAAGGTGGTGAACATTTTCCGGTCTCCGGTCATGTGTTGGGTGCATCCACTATCCAACACCCAATGCCTTCCACCGGTTTTGTAGTTCACCTACAAAAGAAAATCAAGTTCTTTTAGGTATCCAAATTTGTTTGGGTCCTTGGAGGTTAGTAACCAAGGTTTTGGGCACCCAAATGGATTTCCTTTTAGCACCCAAAATCGAGGTGCCAATGAAATGAGCAAGAATATTTCCATTTCCAGTTTTTCTAAGCATATAACATGAGTCATATAAGCCAATGGATTGAATCTTACCCCTAGAACAATTATGAGACTCATGTCCCAAATCCCGGTATTTTGTACAATACTTACCATTTTCTTTTACAAACCTTAGGGGCTTGTATACCGGTTTCTTACCTTTCTTGGGAATGTACCCAAGTCCTTCCTTGTTGAATGAACATCTTTGATCACTTAATAGTTTATCGAGTGTAGCCTTTCCTTTGTAAGCTCTTTCCAAGCTTTTGTTCAATTTTAACACTTGTTCCTTTAACTCTTTGTTTTCATGAACAAGTAAATCATCGTGAACAAAAGATATAGCATTTCTTGAATCAATATTAGAAGAGCATGGCATGGCAAGGAGTTCATCACATGATGTAGATATGCTAGCTTTAGATACTTTTACACTAGGCATAATATCACAAGTAATTCCAATGCTAGTGCTAGATTTTTCATGGATAAGCAAATCATGAGCTTCCTTTAGTTCCTTATGAGATTCTTGTAGAATTGTATGTTCCCTCTTCAAGATCTTAAATTTTGATTTCTCTTTTCCAAGAAATTCATTTAGTTCAACAAGCATATCCATAAGATCATCATATGAAGGCTCATCATCATCAAGGAATTTTACCTTTTCTCCTTTTGCCATGAGGCAAGTTGGAGTGGAGAATAGTGATGGAGCTTCCTTGATTGCAATTCCGACAAGTCCCTTCTTCTTGGAGGACTCATCTTCACTTGATTCGGAGTTGGAATACTCCTCTTCGGAATCCCATTCTCCAATGTGGGCTTCATTCTTGCCATCTTTGTGAAGCTTCTTAAAAAGCTTCTTCTTGCCGTTGTAACTCTTCTTGTATGATGACTTCTCTTTGTCATCTTTCTTGTTGGGGCAATTTGAGGAAATGTGACCTTTCTCATCACATTCATAGCAACGGATGTTGCTATATCGCTTGTTGGAGTAAGAGTGTCCCTTCTTTGTCTTGTCATAATTTGCGCTTCGGTTTGAACGCCTTCTCATGAACTTGTTCATTCTTCTTACTAGAAGAGCAAGTTCTTCTTCGGAGTTTTCCTCATCATCTTCGGATTCTTCACTTACCACCGCTTTGGCTTTGAAGGCGGTGATCTTTTTGCCTTTTGATGAGGATTGCTCCAAGAGCTCCTCCTTATCCTTCTTGTATAGCTCATTAGTGATGAGGTTGCCCAATAGTTGTGTTGGAGTCATTCTTGCAAAGCCCTAAGCATCTTTCTCACAATGTCAAGATCGGAAAGGTTAGTACCAAGGCCTTTGAGCTCATTCACAATGTTGTTGAGTCGTGTGTACATTTCATTGATGTCCTCATGAGGCAACATTGTGAATGTCTCATATTTAATCCTAAGTCGATGCAATTTTGCTTCTTTAACCGTGGATGTCCCTTCATGGATTTCGGAAAGGGTTGTCCAAATAGCGTGAGCCGTCTCAAGATTACTCACCCTATTGAACTCATCCGCTTAAAGCTCCAAAATAGCATTCATTGCTTGGGCATCTAAATGAGCATTTCGCCCGTCTTGATCCGTTGGATTCAATGGATCAAGCGCCATGACGTAACCCTCATTCACAATTTTCCAAACGCTTGGACTCACGGCCTTTAAATAAATTGACATTCTAATTTTCCAATAAGCATAATTTGATCCATCAAAGAAAGGTGCCTTGCCTATAGCAAATCCCTCGCTAGCCATCCTTTTCTCTCTAGACGGTTAAGTCTAAAAAATGAGAGACCCTGCTCTGATACCACTTGTAGGATCAAGGATACCGACTAGAGGGGGGTGAATAGGCGGTTTTTAAAATTTCTTTTCAACTAGGCTAAATTTCTCTAAATGTAGGAACAAGAGTGAAAGACAATTTTGAGCCTACACAATGCTAGTCAAGCAAATAGCAAAACTAGTACTAACAAGGGCTAAACAAAGTACCAAGCATATAAACTTAGAGCTATTTAGAAAGTAGAAGAGATGTGCACACTTGATGTTTTTACCGTGGTATCGAAACTTGCTTGCCCCACTAGTCCATGTTGAGGTTAGCTCGAACGAATCGAACCGGCTCCACGAATTGAGCCAAGCACCTCGATCACTAGAGGTAGCTCTTCCCGCTCCGGGTAGGCGAGCTCCAACCTTCACACGAAAGCCGGGTCTTCTCACAAGCTTCTTTGAGAAGATCACCGAACAAGCTTCTCCCAATCGTCCGGTGTGCCGCAAGCACCAAGAGTAACAAACCACGAGCTTCGCTTGATTGCAAACTAGTGCCAAGGATCAAACTAATGAATGCTATGCACTTTTTGCTCAAACACCTCAAATGAATGCTCAAGAGTGAAAGTAGGTGTGGAGTGAATGCCCAATGCTCAAGAATGATCAATAGAGTCTCTTGCATCTGTCTATGAGCAGTGGTACGGGTATTTATACCTTCCACCTACCAAAACTAGCCGTTTGGAACAAATTCCAGAAAAATCAGGGCGAGCGAAACTACCACGGCCTGAGCCCCAGTAGTACCGCTCCTCTCTCGACGCATCGTAACGGCTATGTCGAGCTTCTGCAGTGATCGTTGGTCCGTCGGCGGTACTACCGACGTTATAAAGTCCGGTACTACCGCTCACCCAGTAGTACAAGAAAGTCGGCGCAGTACTACCGCTTGAGCCGAACACCAAAAGTCACTCTCGGAAAAAGGCTCCGATTCCCCTCCGGAACTACCTATGGCCGGTAGTACCGCTCTGACAGCGGAACTACCGCTCTCCTAAAAACTCATGGGGCATCCGGAGGGTGCTCTCTGGAGAAAAGGGTCCGATCCACCTCCGGAACTACACGTGGCGGTAGTACTCTCGACAATGAACTACCGCTTTCTCAAACTTTGGAAATGAGTCCGAAGGGTGCTCTCTGGAAAAATGGGTCCGCTTGAGGTTCGAACTTCCGATCGCGGTAGTTCCGATTTCTTCACAGTACTACCGCTCGACGGTAGTACCGACGCGTTAAATCGCGAACTACCGTGCGTCCCGCATGAGTACGCTTTGGCTTTAAAACAGATTTTCAAGAATGCATGATCCTAGTTGATCCATGGACACTTAAGAATTGCTATCAAGCTACTTGCCATGATCCCTCTTTATGGTACGATTATTTATCCTATAATCCGGTCTTCCACCATTCTCCTAACACCGGTAAAATTGAAAAAGGGAATCCTATTCTACAAATACCTCTATCTTGAACCATGTTTGATCTTCATCCTTATCCTTTGGCTTGCATTTGTCAACTATAATCTGGACTTATCCTTTAAACACTCATTAAACGGTTAGTCCCATATTCATATAAACTCATTAATTACCAAAATCATTTTTAGGGGCCTAGATGCTTTCAGCCGTCCCGTCGCCATGCCCTGCCATTACCCACCGCGCTCACGTCACCAACTCATTCCGCCGCATATAAAGCCCGGCTCACCCCCTCCCTGGTAGCACCGCCATCCTTCACTCTTCCTCCCATCCCAAGGAATCGACCGCTCCTTGCCTCTAGCTCGCCGGTAGCTTCTTCTTCCCCAACGCCGGCCGAAAGGAGTAGCCGTCGATTGGAGCCGTGCCGAGCCAATTCCATTCGATCGAAGCATCCTTGGAGCACCACGATGCCATGCCCTCCATTGGCCGGGCCCCTCCCCGCTTGTACCTCTCTGGCACCGCGTGCCTCCTCTGCTCGTCGCCGCCTCACGCCGCCGGACCACCACCGCCACTCCTGAGCCGCACTGACCCCCGAGGTAGCTTCCTGAGCTCGTCTCAGTGCTCCCCTATTAGTTAATCAGGCTCTAGGCTGTATGCCACTGTATCTGCCCCTCCCTTGTTCCGCCGCCACCCATGGTAGCCGCTAACCGCCACCGCCACCAAGCCTGAACGTGTGCACAGCAATGAGCATCTCATTTTTTGAAATGCTCATGTCCGGCTGCCATTTCCTCTACCGATGGAGAGCTCGCCATTCGTCAGCAGGTGGAAGAAGCTACTATAACCGAGTGGTTAATTAACGGTTAAGACAGGTAATTAAGGCTAATGATGACTAGTTAAAGTAAGTGCTCACTGACATGTGGGCCATATCACTTAATCGAAAACAGTAACCGGTCCCACATGTCAACGAGTCTGAAAAGAAAAAGATAAAAAAATAAAATTCTCTTGGGCCCTACCTATTAGTCTCTCTTTCTCTCTCTTTTTATTTTCTCGAATTTATTGAAATAGAGAACTTCAAATGGTCATAACGTATTCATCTTAACTCCAAATTGGGCGAAACAAAATTTTAAATTCATCTAAATTCAATATCTATCTAATGGAACCAAAACCATACTTTTTGAAGCTTATTTGAATTTTTGTGACTATTTATTTGGTTTACTAATTTTTATTCAAATTTTTGCGCAATGTACAATAGCGTACGAGGCACAAGAGGAAGAGGCCGAAGCTAAAGCAAGTCTCGACAACCAAGATCAAATCAACTGTGACAAAAGTGAGTTAATATTTTGATCATGTTGAACCTACATTTTTTACAAATTATTTCCATTTTAAATTATCAAATTGCATGCTGTTATTTGATGTGCAAATATATGTTTGTTTTCAAGATTCTAGTTATATACCCATTAATGAACTTGTTAGTATTACACTCCATTGGAATATTTGAGTCACTACTACAAAAAGGATCATCACAGATGGTTTGAAACTGTCATCACAGACGATTTTCCGAACCATCTGAATTTATGGGTCAGTGATAATCAAAGATTATCACAGACAGTTTGTGAGCCATCTGTGAAAAAGACAACATAGACGGTTTATAACTAAAATCGTCTGTGAAGAAAAGTTTTACAGACGGCTCCAGTTACCAACCGTCTGTGATTGGCAAGTATCACAGACGGTTGGTATATAGAATCGTCTATGATTGGCAAGTATCACAGACGGTTGGTATATAGAACCATCTGTGATTGGCCAGTATCATAGACGGTTCTAGTTACCAACCGTCTGTGATTGGCAAGTATCACAGACGGTTGGTATATAGAACCGTCTGTGATAGTCCTTCATAGACAGTTTATACCACAAACCGTCTGTGATAGTTTACTCTATACCTTATTTTTTTTGTTTTTGGCTAGCCTCAAGAAATAATGTTACCCATGCCCTTTGAAAACAAGCAAATATAGAGGCAAGCACAACAACACATTATATTATAGGATAAGTAGCTCATAGCAGAGGGGAGGATGCAGGAAGCTAGCTAGTGCGGATGAACTCATGCGTGACTACCGGTGGAAAGGTATATGTGGAGTTATTAATAAGGGCCGAGTAGTAGGAGGAACTGGTGTTTGCCATTCGATGTGGAGAGAATGGACGGGTGAGATCGAAATCCTGGGTTATACACCACAGATCGGTGACATGTCATTATCAGAGACGGTTTGTTATATGAACCATCTGTGGTAATGAATATCAAAAACAGTTTGTTATACGAACCGTCCGTGATAATTTACATATCAGAGACGGTTTGGTATACGAACCGTCTGTGATAAGTAAATATCAGAGACGGTTTGGAATACGAACCGTTTGTGATATTCATATCAGAGACGGTTTGGAATACGAACCGTCTGTGATATTAATATCAGAGATGGTTTGTTATACGAACCGTTTGTGATAACCATTTAATATGAGCGCCCTAATCCACCAGATTTCTTAATATTGACATCTAATATTCTTTTATCTCCTTCCTCTCATCTATCCAGCATGAGTTGTTCGGCCGCAACCTTTCACATGCGGCCAGTAATTTACGTCTGGAGCAGCTCCTCCGCCCACGCCCTGCTCTCCTTCCTCGACTCGCTTCCATCCGTCAACTGGACTCATCATTCGTCGTCAACGGAGGTGTCTCGTTGCCGCTCAGTAAAGGGAAACCACCCGCAGCCTCATTCTTCTCTGCAATGTGCACAAAGCGGAGGAAGCTCTTGCGGTAGTGGAGAGACATATGGATAACCTTGCCAATCAAGCAGAATCGGCTGATTCTAAGGAAGCTTATCATGGCATCCTTTTTGAGATTATGGGCTATGCTAATGATTTACCCAGGATAGAGGAGGAAGTGGAGAGGGCAAGGACAATCTTCACGTCATTCGAGAACTCACGGCTGATCCTCCAACTCCAAAAGTTGAAGAAGCATATGAAGCCTAGAAGACTAGGATTTGAGAATCTCTTTTTTAAGACTTTTGTAATAAATTTGCCTTGAATTTGACACTCATCTCAGCAGCTTCTTTAGTTCATTATCAGAGACGATTTTTTTATACGAACCGTCTGTGATGTCTCAATGATCACAGATGGTTCGTGTTAAGAACCGTCTGTGAAAGTTCACAGATGGTTATTAACACGAACCATCTGTGATATCTCAATTATCACAGACGGTTCGTGTTAAGAACCATCTGTGAAAGTATCACAGACAATTACTAGAACAAACCGTCTATGATAGTTTAAGCACAGATGATTCCATATGAACCGTCTGTGATATAGCCGTCCAGTATAATCTCTTTTGTAGTAGTGAGTACTTGAGCCTTGTCACGCTTGCAAAATTTTAATGGTAAAACTTTCAAAAATAAGTCTATAATTATACGCTATGCTTAGTACTGCTTAGATACTCGGAGGCACGAAAATGCCCCAAGCATCACTTTTAATCATGAGAAACTGATTTGGGAAGTCGTGAGTGGAAATGACTGATATATTTTGACATGATTATTTTATGCTTCCAAAAACCCCAACTTGCTTAAATATCTGGCCAGATGGTACTGAGGCTGGTGTGTGGTGCAGTGGAAGCACGAGTGTGTGGATTGTGGTAGAGCCGCCCAGATAGCCTTAAGGACTGAATCTTGTCGTGACCACCTATGTAAAATAATACAACCACAAGTCTGCAAATTGCAACTTGGCTAAGAAATCTATCGAACCTCAGACTCATCTCACTGGTAATGGAAAAGAATGGAATATTGCAAAGGTGAGGGGAGGCTTAAAGGGACACCGAGAGGAGGGTAAAGTTTTCCAGTCATGCTAGCATTATGGAGAGTGGAGTCCGAATGTGCTACTATCCGTGGTTAATATCCTGCACAACGTATGGGACCCACCGTATGTGGGAATAGCCTATAGGGTGAGATGACAAAAGGGGCTAGATATTTTGAAATTTTACTGTGATGATCTATTCAACTGCATGACTAAGGAATCATGTGGAGCAACGGACAGATCATCTCTTGTGGGTAAAGTGTACAAACTCTGCAGAGTGAAAACTATTCGAGTAGTCGTGCCCATGGTCAAGGGCAGACATGAAAACTTAACCATATATAGTTCTTTTTCAAAATCTTTGTGGGTGAAATTGGAAAAATGGTGGGTAGTGAAAAGTTCTAATTTGTGTTGCCCTAGATGTCACCCTAATGATAAGGTAAGCGGTTATAACGATAGTAAGCACTAACCCCCTATAATAGTGGGAAACTATGTTAGTCAACTAGTATGGTAGTCGTGGGTGTTAAGAACTCTAAGTATTGTATGTAACTGCGATGCTCAACCTAGCCTAAAGGCTATATATGCTGAGCTATATGAGCCCTTATTTATGAATGATGTGTGGGCAAGACTTAGGCCTTGTGTTGAAAACTAGGACAACTTTGTTGAGTTGAGTCCTAGACATGTAGACTTAATCGAGATTGTGTGTACATGTATTATCTAGACCTAGATAATACCTGTTGCACACACTTACCCCTCAGTTGCTTGCCTGTGGATGTTGGTCTTACATTTGCTTATGCTTTCCGATGTTGTCTTCTATGTAAGTATTTGGCCTGGTCGGCCCTTTTATAAACTGTCACCCGACATGGTGTATTTTAACTCTGCTATGTAATATTATGGTTCAGTATGTTTTATGTGATGTATGAGTTGATGCAGCAATATACCTATGAGCACTATCTACTAATCTAATGAATAATGCAGTAAATCACAGAGAATTCTGGGTTGAAAAATCCGGGTCCGACATGTGCGCAGAAGCAACAGTCTCTCTAAATGGAAATTAAAGCGGATATCTGCTTCCCAAATTATGATTTTTGTGGAGAAATGGCGCGCAATCTAAATGTGTTCCTATGAGACGCGGAAGTGTAAATATTGGGAGAGGAATTGCTTGAACCAGCAAACACAAAGTCATGGTCATTCATGCTGTAAGCCTGTAACTCAGAGCATAGAAGATGATAACCTGACAACGGACATCACCACCCATCTTCTCACAATAAAAAGATCACATAACCAATCATGGCCTTCCCAAATCTCTCAAAATACATCAATCACCAACCCCCCCCCCTATGTTGCAACAGGAGGCCATTGACCTGGTTTTGGCTTGCAGGGCTGAAATGTGGGAAAATTAGCAAAACCAGGAACTGGGTTCCATTGCACTGCACGCATTTGAGTTACTTCGTTATTTACATTTCGAGAAGAGAAATCTACCGATTACGTACATTTTCATAATTTGGAAGACATACTAGATTTGCTACGAGCTCGAAAGAACTTCGTGGCGAATACTACATGCTCGCCATGCATATGACAGAGCTGTCAGAATTACAAAAACATATGATTAGTTTCAATTTTTGGAGTATAATAAAGTATGAACATCGAACAATTACTTAGATTACTATTAGAGATTACAAAAATGTTGGTGTAATCGCAACTCCATGGGATGACACCAGTGCATACCGTCTACAATTACGATGAGAATGGTGGCCGGCAATGAAAGCGGGACGGGGACGGTGTGGTCCAGTAGTGCGCCTAGGGTGCTAGATCTACATTGAACAAGAGGGCTGGACGTGTAGGGGGAGGTCGTGCATTTGGTTGGACAGATGAGCTTGCCGAGCGAACGAGGCTAGCGAAAAGGTCAAACAGTGCGCAAATTTATTTCTTCATTTTTTATGCTATATGGAATTTTCCCTGTAGGACTGAAATGTGGGAAAATTAGCAAATCCAGGAACTGGGTTCCATTGCACTGGCGTATTTGAGTTACTTACATTTTGAGAAGAGAAACTACCGATTACGTACATTTTAATAATTTGTAAGACATACTAGATTTGCTACGAGCGCGAAGGAACTTTGTGGTGAATACTAAATGTTCGCCATGCATATGACAGAGCTGTCAGAATTACGAAAACTTATGATTACTTTCAATTTTCGTAGTATAATCAAGTACAAACATTGAACAATTACTTGGATTACTATTGAAGATTACAAAAATATTGGTGTAATCGCAACTCCATGGGATGACACCAGCGCATACCGTCCACAATAATGATGAGAACGATGGCTGGCAATGAAAGCGGGGGCGGGGAAGGTATGGTCTAGTAGCGCGCCTAGGATGCTAGATGTACATTGAACAAGAGGGCTAGATGTGTAGGGGGAGGTGATTCATTTGGTTGGACAGATGAGCTTGTCGTGCGAATGAGGCTAGCGAAATGGCCGGACAGTGCACAAACTTATTTCTTCATTTTTATGCTATATGGAATTTTCCCTGTTAATGCTTCCAAAGAGGGTAATTAATAACCAGAAAACTCAAATGTTTGTATGCGAAAAGACATAAAGGCAAGCAAGCAACCATATAAGATGAGTACATGTCATATTTTTTATTCCGAGAGGTCCATGAAATAATTTTCAAAAGAGATGGTATGCAACAAAGATTCATGGTCACGGCAGGGTGGAATGGGAGATTGCATCCGACGGGCGATGCTGTGAGCGTTGGCAGCAGGAACTTTTGCATGCGTCCCTCGTCTGAAAGCAGGGCGCTCCTGGCTTATCCATACGGCAGTAGCAGTTGTTTGTGATTAGTTTCAATTACGAAAACTTATGATTAGTTTCAATTTTTGGAGTATAATCAAGTACGAACATCGAACAATTACTTGGATTACTATTGGAGATTACAAAATATTGGTGTAATCAAAACCCCATGGGATGACACCAGCGCATACCGTCCACAATTATGATGAGAATGGTGGCCGGCAATGAAAGCGGGGCGGGGAAGGTATGGTCTAGTAGCGTGCCTAGGGTGCTAGATCTATATTGAACAAGAGGACTAGACATGTCGGCGGAGGTGGTGCATTTGGTTGGACAGATGAACTTGCCGTGCGAACAAGGCTAGCCAAAAGGTCGAACAGTGCGCAAATATATTTCTTCATTTTTTATGCCATGTGGAATTTTCCCTGATAATGCTTCCAAAGAGGGTAAAAACTAGAAAACTGAAATGTTTGTTTGCGAAAAGACATAAAAGGCAAGCGAGTAACCATACAAGATGAGTACATGTCATACTTTTTTATTCCGAGAGGTTCATGAAATAATTTTCAAAAAGATTCATGGTCACGGCAGGGTGGAATGGGAGATTGCATCCGACAGGCGATGCTGTGAGTTATGGCAGCAGAAACTTTTGCATGCGTCCCTCGTCTGAAAGCAGGGCGCTCCTGGCTTATCCATGCAGCAATAGCAATTGTTTGTGCATGGTGGATTCTCTATTCTCTTCGCGCACAGGCATACATAGATCTTATCGTTGTCCATCTGGTCAGTGGTTTGAGCTGCATCCAAATAAGGCTATTTACTTCAACATATTTCCAGGGCAAAAGTGTTACAAAATTACATGTAACCTGATTGTTTCTTCTAAATAGGATTGTCAGAGAACGGTGACCTTATAAAAAAATCAACGGATAGTTTGATGTGGACTTACACTGTGAAAGTATCGTGAAACATCCAAGGATAACCATGGAAAGCACGAGCATCTGGTTTCCCACCATCACAAGCTTCGCCATCTTAGCAACTCTTTCAATGCAAAGATGGCTTGTATGTCTGACAACCGTATGCTTTCTAGGCTCTTCATTATATGGGAGCAGAAATGATTTATTTTTGGCAAGAAGTAATTACATCCATCTGGTACTTATCAACACAGATTGAATAATCTCTAGTATTCAATATGGGAAAGGAAATGATCCATGTTTAGCATGCATTAATGACATACAGGGTAGTGTTTAGCATGAATTAATTGCATACAGGGTAGTGTTTATCCTTTGAAATTGAACAGCTACATTTTGAGATGTACAGGACATCCAGTGGGTGCCTAGGCTGTAGCTGTATCAAGGGGGTGCTGCATCTCGATGTGCGTAGAGTTGCTTGCTATGTAGACACAATGCGTTATTAAGGAGACGCACAAGACATTATGGGGCGATGCAGGACATGTCAAGGGCTGGCTCGAGCGGTTTTGCATGAATATTTTTCTTATATGTGCTAGTAAGGCATAGATACCACTGGTTTGTGTGGCTGAGACTACTCTAATGAATGCAAGGAAGGCATTGCATATGACGGCGGGTTGCAGGTTCACACTCCCGACGTGGAAGTGGAACTCACGAAGAGGGAGCGACAGTACAGGAGTGGAACACTAGATGGAAACAATTCTTACAGGTGTGCAGAAGCAACAGTATCTCTAAATGAAAATTAAAAGCGGATATGTGCTTCCCAAATGATGATTTTTGTGGAAAAATAGCGTGCAATTTAAATGGGTTCCTATGGGCCACGGAAGTGTAAATATTGGGAGAGGAATTCCTTGATCTGGCGAACTCAAAGTCGGGGTGATTTATGCTGTAACTCAGAGCGTAGAAGTTTATAACCTGACCACGCTCTCATCACCCGTCTTCTCACCATGACAAAAGTCCACATGCCCAATCATGATCCGCACAACTCTCTCACAATATATCAATCGCCAAACCGACCTATGTCGCAACAGGAGGACCTTGACTTAGTTTTGGCTTCTAGGACTGAAATGTGGGAAAATTAGCAAAACTAGGACATGGGTTACATTGCACATGTATTTGAGTTGCTTTATTGTTTACATTTTGCGAAGAGAAATATACCGATTATGTACATTTTGATTATTTAGAACATATACTAAATTTAATATGAGCTGGATAGAACTTTGTGGTGAATACCAAATGTTCGCCATGCATATGACAAAGCTGTAAGAATTATGAAACTTATGATTAGCTTCCATCCATGGAGTGTAATCAAGTACGAACATCGAAGAACTACGTGGATTACAAAAAATTGATGTAATGGAAACACCATGGGATGACACCAGTACATGTCATATGTTTTTATTCCAAGAGGTTCATCGAATAATTTTCAATAAGAGATGGTACGCAACAGAGATTCATGGTCATTGCAGGGCAGAAGGGGAAACTACATCCGACGAGCGATGCTGTGAGCGTCGAAAGCAGAATTTTTTGCATGCATCCCTCGTCTTAAACCAGTGTGCTTCCAGCTTATCCACATCGCAGTAGAAGTTGTCTGTGCAGGGTTGATGATGCGGATACGCACACGCTTAGCACTTTTCAGGCGAATACATTATTTAATTGGAAAGAAGTATTGAGCCGCATTAAATATTGTCAGGTGAATTTGTTTCTAAAGGAGTTTCTTTTAATTGATGATGAACTTGGAATACTACATCATGATATTATTTTACGTATTCTTAGGTATGATTCATGTGAAGACTTGGGAGAGCAAAAGGGAGGAGCACAAGGACTAAAACTACAAGTTTTGGATAAGATTTACAAGCCAAATTCGGATCTCCCACGTCCTCAATCCAACTCAAACTCGGATTCAACTCAGAATTCAATTCGATTCGGTTCGGGACAGCCTGACAGGCAGTTACTAAAGGCCATAACTTTCACAAACGGAGTCCGATTCAGGTGTTCTTGTACTGTTGGAAAGATAACTTCAAGGGCTACGCAATGGATCTAGCCTCACCTCCAAATTCATCACGGATTAAAAGTTATGACCGAAATATTATGACGGTTTAATTTTAGGTTTTTCCTTTTGTGTGAGTTTGTTTCCAAATACATGTAGGAATAAGTTGGAGTTGGTTTAGGACCTCTTGGCCAGCCATGAGGTGGACAAGGTACTATATATTGAGGTTAGACCCCATTGTAAGGGAGACCACGTTTGAGAATAATCAATCTACTAAAGTATGTTCGAGTTTAGCATTGTTGCCTAAGTTCCATAGGGAATTAGGAGTTACTTTCTTCAATCAAGATCGTTCACCTTTCCATTGGGAATTGGGTGCACGATAGATCTTCGCTGGTGGTCGGCGAAATCAACACGAGTGTGGTTTGGCGGATTAAAGAGTGTTCGTCCCTTGCATTGGCATTGGAGGATCATTGCGATTCATCAAGACTCCGTGAGTATCCATCCTCGTCGAGAAGATCGGGCGACCCGTATCATCTTGGTATCGAGCGCGTTTCTCGGTGGGATTCTTTACCCTTGTTCTAGATTGATTTATTTTATCCTATTGTCCATTAACCACAAAAAATCCAAACCCTAGTTGTTGCATCTGTTATTTTCGTGAGTTTTATTATGTCTTGATCCATTAGAAATTTTGTTTACGTCTTGATCGTCGTGTTCCTTTGCGTCGCTTGATCTTGTGTTATTTCCTTTGTTTGCCTAAAACAAAACAAAAAAATCCGATTGCTACAAGATCGTGAACAAGACATCTACAAGGCATGAACAAGGTCTGCGAAAAAAAACTTCTCGCTATTTTTATTTCATCAATTGAGACTAGTTGTTGAATATTGCATCTAGGGCGCTCTTGAGTATTCTACATCTTGCTGAATATTTGTGACCTATGCAAAATCAAAGAGACAATTAAACCTAGTTCGCCCTTTGAAAAAAAAAAGAAGAAGAAAAAAAATAGCTAAAAAAGAGAGAAAAAACATTGGCGAATCTAGGATGAGCTCTTAGTCCATAAATTCAGCTTGTGTATTTAATTCCTTTGAGCAATCTTGTGCCCGTACATTCATATCATTGCAATTGGCTAGCGTCTTTCCTAGTACTTGGTGCAAAGCGAGCTATCTAATCTTTAATTTCGATTGCCTCTAGTTAGCTCGTTCCTTTGTTTGCATCAAGTCATATTGATCTTTGTGTGTGCTTCATATACTTCACTTAAATCTTTTGGATCAAGACTTAGGCAAAGTATTCTAACTTGGATTATTACTTAATTTTACAACATCGAAATCGATCGTAGGATAAATGCTTCCTAACCAAACTCCACAAAATATCCTTTGCTGTGCAATTGTGAGTCACTTTTAAATCCGCTTGATCATCACTTGTTATTATAGCACCACCAAGTGTAAGTTTCTTTTGGCCTCAATTCACGTCGGAAAGGTAAGAACTTTACTTGGGAGAGGAATAGTGAGATTGAGTGAACTCCACATATTGCCCATATATTTGTGGTTTTGGTATCTTCTTTGTACAATCTAACCATGGCAGGTGGAGAAAATAACTATGGTGATGAGATTAAAGTGGGTATGAAGGATTTCGCATTGAGCTCAATCAACAAATGAAGGTGATACATAAAACATCGTGAATGATATTGTGCGAGCACTTCGTCCACAACAAGAAGAAGATAGCTTTGTTCCTTTCTATGGCGGTGATGATCCGAGGAGTATCTTGAGTGGAATGGCAAATGGAGAAAGTGTTTAGATTTCCGAAACTTTCCAAAGATCAAGAGGTGAAACGTGCCACGAGGGAGTTTGAAGACTATGCTTATAGTTGGTGGCAACAACTAATTGAAAACAATTCATTAAATCTTGGTCGATTTGAAGGTGTTCATGAGGAGCGAGTTTGTGCCATCCTACTATGCTTGAGAATTGCTTCACCATTTGGAGAATATCACACAGGTAGTAATCTGTCCAAGATTACTATTTTGAATCGCAAGATGCGATGTGTCGTGCTTGTGTCACTAGTCCATCAAGAGAGAAGGCATACTTCAAGGGTGGCTTGAATTCTGAGATCGCCGCTATACTTCAACATAAATATTTTATTAACGTGCATGATCTTGTGAATTGTGCTATCAAAGAGGAGAAGAGACTTATGGAGACACGTACATCACGGTTCAATCCATGTCCATACTTCACTCTTATGGTTCCAATAGTGTGACACGTGCGAAGATGACCGAGCATGGGACTTTCCTTTGAAAGGAGACATCTTGTGCTGCCCCAATGATACATACAACAATTGAGATGCATCAAAACCTATGTGAGAATGAGAGCCACATAGCCAAATTGAGAGATAGTGCTAAAAGAGTGAGTGTGTGATTCCACCATATGTGAGTTCGAGAGCATCCAAACCGAGAGTGTGAGAGATACACCAAAAGAAAAGAGAGAAGTGGAAGATGGACAAAGTGAGGTTGATTTTGAAACTAACACATTAATATCTACTTCTAGTGTTGTTTCTCACATTGTGCGAGTTGATATTAAAGAAGAGGAATCAAATGTTCAACAACGGCACCATTGGAGATAAACGATGAGGAGATAATCATAGTTAAAGATGAAGTACTTGCTGATCCGTTGTTACATCATGATGATTTAATACCTACAACACCTACATCAATTCAAGAGAATGATAGAGGTAACCATATTGGTTCTAAATTTATTTGTGAAAAGGTGAGTAATTGTGAGAACTCATGTGTTCATTCGAAAATTCCATGTTCTGAAATTTCTTTGGTCAATTTACATAATGTGGAATTAATTACTCATAAGGAAGTTCTTTCTAGAATATCTCCGATGATTCTTTATATTATATTATGTTCGATGACCCTAAAGAGCTATCTAGTGTCATTGAGAATGTTGCTGAAATTGCATATTTAAAATCACTAGTTAGTTCCTATGCCTACACATATAAGTTCAATTTGATCGGAGATTATGGTGTAGATGACAACTTTTATGTTTATCGAATATGCATTACATGTGATAAGCTTGCCGAGTTGAAATTGCATATTTTGGACAAACAATCTTTTATACCACGTCATGATCACAATGAGATGAGGTTTAACAATAGTGCTTCTTTTACAAAGATTTCTTGTGCCTACTTTTTCCTCTTTCGATGAACAATCATGTACAAATAATCGAGTAGCGCAATGAAGCAAGGAAGGCACTTAAAATTTTATCTTCCATATTTGAACCGTTTGATCTGGTTTTGCCCATTAATGACTTGTCCACGTGCCATGCAAAGTCGAGGACGACTTTTCTTATGGGATGGAGAATGGTGTGAATGAAAATATTGCAATGTATGCATTTGATAGCTATTGTAGTATCAATTGGTTTGTGCAAAACAGTGAGGATGAGAATAACACAATAATTGATTCATACATATACCACGATATGTGTTGTTCTTTTGCTTACTACACATCCGGTAATAGTAATGTGAAAGACGAAAGGAGTGTAATCGACCAATACATATACCATGCATACACATTGTATTCTTTGTTTAGTACAATTTCAGTTATCAAAAGCCGAGGACGGCTTTTCTTGAAGAAGGGAGGATGATGCGGATACGCACACGCTTAGCACTTTTCGGTGAATACATTATTTAATTGGAAAGAAGTATTGAGCCGCATTAAATATTGTCAGGTGAATTTGTTTCTAAAGGAGTTTCTTTTAATTGATGATGAACTTGGAATACTACATCATGATATTATTTTACGTATTCTTAGGTATGATTCATGTGAAGACTTGGGAGAGCAAAAGGGAGGAGCACAAGGACTAAAACTACAAGTTTTGGATAAGATTTACAAGCCAAATTCGGATCTCCCACGTCCTCAATCCAACTCAAACTCGGATTCAACTCGAATTCAATTCGGATTCGGTTCGGGACAGCCTGACAGGCAGTTACTAAAAAGGCCATAACTTTCACAAACGGAGTCCGATTCAGGTGTTCTTGTACTCGTTGGAAAGATAACTTCAAGGGCTACGCAATGGATCTAGCCTCACCTCCAAATTCATCACGGATTAAAAGTTATGACCGAAATATTATGACGGTTTAATTTTAGGTTTTTCCTTTTGTGTGAGTTTGTTTCCAAATACATGTAGGAATAAGTTGGAGTTGGTTTAGGACCTCTTGGCCAGCCATGAGGTGGACAAGGTACTATATATTGAGGGTTAGACCCCCATTGTAAGGGAGACCACGTTTGAGAATAATCAATCTACTAAAGTATGTTCGAGTTTAGCATTGTTGCCTAAGTTCCATAGGGAATTAGGAGTTACTTTCTTCAATCAAGATCGTTCACCTTTCCATTGGGAATTGGGTGCACGATAGATCTTCGCTGGTGGTCGTGAAATCAACACGAGTGTGGTTTGGCGGATTAAAGAGTGTTCGTCCCTTGCATTGGCATTGGAGGATCATTGCGATTCATCAAGACTCCCGTGAGTATCCATCCTACGTCGAGAAGATCGGGCGACCCCGTATCAGTTGATTCCCAATTCTCTTTGCGCACAGGCATAAATAGATGATATGGTGGGATGTCCGATCTTTACGACTAGGATAAGGATAAAATTGAATCCGTGTAAACTGATGAACTGATGACGCCAACCACTATTTTAATACAGCAACCTACGACAAAAAAATTTGCCCAACCACGCGCCCGTGATTCCGTCTACTCCACCATACAAGTAGACGTGACACTACTCCTACAAATCCTAAGGAATCACAAGAACAACGGTGTTAGAGAACGCTCAATTCTTCTCTAGGTTGCAGTCATATGTCAAATCCTAAAAAGAACAAACATATAGCTCTCTCTTGAAAAATAACAGATTCAATCGTGGT
The DNA here is from genome assembly GCA_036346245.1 of Bonia amplexicaulis. Classification (NCBI taxonomy): domain Eukaryota; kingdom Viridiplantae; phylum Streptophyta; class Magnoliopsida; order Poales; family Poaceae; genus Bonia; species Bonia amplexicaulis. The sequence goes on along the minus strand of CM070736.1, from coordinate 23,550,374 downwards.
CTACCCAAAAAAGCTATGATTACAAGACTTATATAACCCTGATAAGTCGATAGACCCAAGACGTATTCAACACAACCCAATTTGGTTTTAAACTCGAACTCACATAAAAGGAAACTAAAAATAAAATAAAAATCCATTAAGCTTCTAAAGATAAATCCTCTCCTATTGCATGGTCCTTGAAATAAGCTTTTCAACGAGTCTAAAATTACCTTAATTAGACTCTGTATGTAAACGTTATGGCCTTTGTATGCAAGGTATACCTTCAGAATACTCCAAACATAGTTAAAGGTTTGTTCGGACTGATCCGATCATCATCAAACCAATCAAACGGTCAGAACCCAGTAATCTCTAGTATTCAATATGGGAAAGGAAACGATCCATGTAAAATTTGGCCTCAAAGTACCTAACATCAACCGACTAAGTGTGCTCAATCTCTCTGATGACATGTACTGATGTACCTTAGATTGAATACCAACAAAGAGCATCATATCAAGCAGCAGCAATTTCTATACCAACATAGAGCTGCATATCAAGCAGCAAAAACTGATGTACTAGTAATATTTTTTTAGATTAGAACTAGTAGACTTATTTGGAAATTCATTTTATAGTGCACGAGTAATCTACCATTACAACAAAATAAAAGCTTTGGCTGCCTAGTCACAATCTAGGAAGCATGCACACGGCTGCAAGGTGCCGAGTCCGTGTCTGACATGGACACGGCTCCGACACGGCTCGGACATGTATTCTAGGCATGTCAGAAATTGCAACCACAAAAAAAACAAAGATAAAATTGGACACGTATCGGACACTTAGGCCCATTCAATTCGGCCGAAATGACCGACTCATTCAATCCGGCCTATTCATCAACATCACTACATGAGCCGCTGTAGTGTCCAGAGTGAGAGGGCATACCTTCAATGCCGCCAGCGCCCTGCAGTCCTGAGCCCCGACGCCTGCCCCTGTTGCATCGCTAGATCCGGCGGTGACCGACGGCCACCGGCGGCGCCCTGCTTCTTCCTTGCTCCCGGCGCCGCTCGGCTTCTTCTCCCCTTCGATGCCACCTGAGCCCCGACAGCGTACGCCCACCCCTGCTGCGTCACCAGATCTGTCGGCAACCGATGGCCGCCGGCGGTGCTCTGCTTCTTCCTTGCTCCTGACGCCGCTCGACTTCTTCTCCCCTTCAACATCGCCTGCAGCACCGAGCCCCCGACAGCGCCTACTCGCCCCCTACTGTCGTGCTGCATCGCTAGATCCAACGGCGACCGACGGCCAGGCGCCGCCCCTTCCATGCTCCCGATGACCTGGCGCCGCTCTTTTTCTTCTCCCCTTCAACACCGCCTACAACCACGAGCTTCTCCCGATGACCCAACATCGCTCTGGTACTTCTCCTCTAGAGGCCACCTGCTTCTCCCCTTCGAGGCTTTGATGCCGTTCGATGAGTTTCACTCATCTGAGTATACATTGAGTTGTTTCAGTTGTTTCTTGTATACATGTGACTATATGAGTTGAGTGTTGAGATAGTGAGAACTTAGATGTAGTGCTGTTAGACTTTGTTGGTTCCCTTCCTGAACCATGGCGCCTTGCTACAGATTTAGGAATTAGGTCTTAGGAGATGGAACCGGGTGGTTCAAATTCAAGTGCCGATTAGCAAAATGTGAAGACTCTGTTGTGGAATCATGTCGGGTGCCTAGAGAGGACTGGTGGAGGGGGAGGAAACGTGAGATTCAAATGCAAGTATTGTAAACTTGTGTACACTGGGAGCTACTTTAGAGTAAAAGCACATTTGCTCAAAATATCTAATGGTGGAATCAAAATGTGCCCAAAAGTAACCGTACCTATTCTTACTCAACTTAGAAGTGAAGTTGCAAAGGTTGAAGGAGAGTTAGCAGAAATAAAGCCAAGACATGTTCCCTTGCCAAAGAATTTCACTAGTACTGCTGATAGTGTTGCTTCATCTAGCATGGGTTCTAAGTGGAGGGGAACTTCAGGCTAAGCTTTGGAGAAAGCTTTCAACAATGAAACTCGCCAACAACTTGATGCTATGATTGCGAGGATGTTTTATTCTTCAGGTTTGTAATCAACTTGAATCAAAAGCATTGCTTAAATTTATCCATTTGACACAATTCCTTGGAAGCTTTCAACTAATTTAGGGGCTATGTTTTTTGTTTATAGGATTGTCTTCAATGTAGCAAGAAATCCACATTATCAAAGTTCATATATCTACGCGGTAGACCACAACAATTCTGCTTATGTTCCTCCCGGATATAACAAGATGAGGACTACACTTCTTCAATAAGAAAAGGCTCAGATTGAGTCCTTATTAGAGCAGACAAAGAGCACATGGGCTGAAAAGGGAGTGACCATTTGTTCAGATGGGTGGTCAGATGCACAGAGGAGAGCACTCATAAACTTTATCGCTGTTTCTCAGAGTGCGTCGATGTTCTTATGAGCTATCAATGCCGCCGAAGGTGAGGTGAAGACAACGGAGTACATTACAGAGAAGTTGGTTGCTGTTATTGAAGAAGTGGGTACAAGAAATGTGGTCCAAGTAATCATTGACAATGCTGCAAATTACAAAGTTACGGGTTTGATTATTCAGCAGAAGTACAATCACATCTTCTGGACACCTTGTGTTGTTCATACTTTTAATCTTGCACTGAATAGTATTTGTGCTACTAAAATGCCAAGAACTGATGATGAAGTCATCATCTTTGATGAGTGCCATTGGATAATTGAAATTGCTCAGGATGCTAATATGATCAAGAATTTCATAATGAGCCATGGCATGAGACTTTCAATGTTCAATGAGTTTAGCAATCTGAAGATGTTTGCCATTGCTGAAACAAGATGTGCCTCGGTTGTGGTCATGTTGAAGCGTTTTTGCATGGTCAAGAGGGCCCTTCAAAGAATGGTAATTACTGAAGCATGGGAGGCTTACAAAGATGACAATGTAAGGATGGTACAATTTGTTAGAGGAAAAGTTCTCAATGATGTGTGGTACAATTTGTACTCCTAAGTACCTACTGAGCCATCGGGGTTATATTGCAGCTGTGTTTGGCACATTTGTATCCATTGCCTTTTTTTGCAGCTTGCAGCATGTCGTTGCAGGTGACCCGTCTCACCTGAAGATTTTGCAGACAATTCATTACTACAAATTTTACAAACAGTATGCCCCACCAAATTCCCATCATCGTCGGTCTTGAACTTCTTGTCAAAATCATTCTAGACTCTTGATGTAGTATCTCTTATTCTTTTTGCACCCGTGCTATGGGTTGTGGATGCACTCGTTGAGCCAGTAGAAGATGGATCGATTGGGCCCTGCGCTGACGGGGCTGTCGCTTCTTTTGTCTTTCCAATCTGTTGTGGATGTCGACCTTCCACGGATGAATATGCTTATTGAAAGGACTGCATATCATCTGCCGTGAGGCCGAATTCGGAGAGTTGAAAATCGTAGTTTTCCATTGAATCAACTGTACTATTGAATCAACACATAGTAGCAAAAAATATAATAAGGTAGCACAATTACATCTTCTGTAGCTCTTAGAAAATTCTTTGAAGATTTTGAATTTTCTGAATTTTGCACGAACTTCTCACTAATTTTGCCAAATTTGCACAAACACTACCGAATTTTTCACAGCTAAATAGAGAGCTGATAGTTAGGTTTGAGGTGTGGAGACTGGAGGCCAGATGCCCCCTATTTATAGAAAAAATTCCATATATTTTTTGAATTTTTTGCTATTTTTTTAAATTTTTACACCCAACGGCCAAAAATGGCTATATTCGACGGGCTGGCCGTGCCGTGCCAGCATGGCCCATTTATGCCCGTTGCCAGTCAGGCCGGGCCATGCCATGCCAGCATAGCCCACGACCGTAAAGAGGCCGTCTTGTCTTTGGCCCACCGCCGCCGCTCGGCCGAGCACGACACGATCCATCGAGCCGAATGCAGACGCGACCACGAGCTAAATGGGTCGTGCTGTGCTTGGGCTGGGCCAATAGTACCAGGCTACGGGCCGGCACGATAAGGCCCAGCCCATTGGCCCCTCTAATTATGCCACATATAAGCTTACTTTCTTTTTTGAACAAACAGCTAGCAGATATTCCTACTTACATAGAGGTATTTGCATCCAGATTCAGGGAACCCAATCTAAACTTGTTCTAGGTCAGCATTGCACTGAAGCATACAAGTCAAGAAAACAACCTCATGAAAACCACCAATGTTGCCCTAGCAAGAGCTCAATACCTGGCTCCACGACATGCCCAAACCACCGGCGGCTCCCCTCTTTGTCCAACCCAGACACTTGTGGCAACCTTGTCCATGCACCATCCACTACATCAAACATCACTAGCCTACCATCCACAGCATTATACAAGCAAACTGTTGGGAAACCTGGGTTTAGGCCTGCAAGCCCACCTATTGGTGGGCACCCTCCACTTAGTCTATAAATAAGGGGTCTCCATTGTCATCACTTGTACTTTTGTGGAAGAGAAAAGGCAATAAAGAAAGGAGCTCCCCTCTCATCTCTTGTATTCAATTTATTATTGTATTGTATTATTCTGTTTTTTGATCCATTCTTTTTGTATAGGAGGAATAGATCGGACTGGGCTCACCACCGATGGCTCCTCAACACGTTATCAGCACGATCGCTCCGGTGGATCGAAAGGTAATCATCGAGCACTCATAGATTGAATCATGCAAAACTTTTGCTTTCTAGATTATTTTTTTCTACGGTGCAAATCTGCACTAAATCTACCGCGAGCAGACTTGAAGATGTTGGCCAAGCTGATCGGTAGATTTATGCAAAAGAGTATATGTTGATTGCACTGTAGATTGGAAAAAGAAATGCACACGCACCGCTAGTACACGCCGCACACCGGCCAGCCACCCCTATGCATCGGCCCGAAGTCACGCCGGCAGTGGCCGGCCGACCGCCGCGTCTTGGGACCATCGCTCCCGTGCGTTGCCACTCCTAGGATCGCCCACACGCCGCTTCACGGTGCTGCGCACCGCTCGGAGCCGCCATCGCGGCCTCGCACATGCCGTCGCCGGCTCAAAGCCGCAATGCAGTCGGCCACAGTAACCACTGTGTTGTGTCATCGTACCTCCCGCACGGGCTGCAGCTTGAGTTGCGGCGCCCTCGCCCGAATGCGCCGAGCTACATGTCGTGCAGCGCCGAAGCCACACCGCTTGTACGGGGTGACCGCCGCTTGCATGCAGCCACGCCGACCACAGTCGCCCACACACGGCCGCGCTGTCGTTCGGCCACCGACGGCATGGAGCCACGCCGTCGTTCGGCCACTGCTAGCCCGATCCGTCGGCCGCCATGACGCTGCTCTCGCACGAGCGCTACCACTCAACCACCGCCTGCATGTGGCATAAACGAGGACTCGAAGCGGCACCGCCGTCGACCCCTGCTTGGCCCATTGCCGCACCGCCACTGGCTTGAAGCTCTAGCTCTAGCTCCGCTCGGCCGCCGCCCTGCATGGCTCCCACCGTCACTCGGCGCAGCATAGCACCATCACCCGACAGCGTCGTATGGCCATTGCCGCCCAGAGCACCCGGCCCTGGACGGCCACTTGCTCATGGCAGCTTGCCATCTCGACCGCCTGCTCCATCCATTGCTACTCAAGCGCCTCGGCCACCAGCCTCCCCATACACGCCACCACACGTATGAACAGGGGTGGGGAAACCCTACCCCTTTGAACCAGCCGTTAGTGGGCCGAGCGGACCGGAAGAAAAAAAGGGAGGCGGACCAACAACCAAGATAAAAGTGCCCTCCGAATTTTGGAAATTATGAAAAGGTCCCTAAAATTTTTAGACATGTCTCGGATCTAGCAAAAGGGTCCTCAAAAAATTGAAAAATTACACAAAAATTTTCTCGAAATTGAAAATTTGTGGATAAGCGCCTAAAAATTACAAAATTAACTAAAAATTCACATCCTAGCATAAAAGGGCATTGGGAATTCAAAATTTTGAGTTATTTTTAGCATTTGAAGCACGTTTAGCACCGTTATTATTACTTTCTATATTTTTTGTATTTATTTACTATTTTGATTAATTGTAATTACTTAAATTGTCTTTAATCATTGAAATCAACAGTAAAAATTATAGAAAATGCATAGAAAATTCGGAAACATTACGAGAATCTTTGTGTACCATTGTCCAATTTATTTTAAGCATATTTACCTGCAGTAAATTTATACATTTCTTTTGTACACGTGTAGATGACAAACTTCACGAACTGGGAGTTCGAAGAGTTGACCCAACATGGCCAAATTAATAAAAATACCAAGCTAACCAATGAGTAATGATTCACAACAAGACAAAATTCCCACAAAGTGCTAACCTTGCAAATTAACAATATTCACAAGGAGCAAAAGTGTCTCAAATGTTCCGGAAAGAAACAATAATTGTTTCAAGAAACAGGTAGAGACCAATTGCATACCCTCAACTACAAGAACCACAAACTCAAAAGAAATTCATTAACTGCAATAGGCCAAGAATTGGCAGAAATCAACTTAAGGATAATAGCAACTTTTCTAAGAAACGCACACGCAACATCTGCAATTAAGTTACTTGAGGTAACGACATTGCTATCCCCATACTGCAAACAGTGATATAATCTGGCAAAGCCTAGGCAACACAAACAACATCTACACCTTAACATTGATTACCTTTACTCATAACAGTCATAGGAGCAAATCATAAGCATACTAGATTATATCATAATATAAATCATCAATACAACATGTCAAAAGCATAAATGCAATGCTTGACCCATCCCATCCTACTGTACACCAGTGTGTCAATTTAATAGTTTAATTACCACGGACCTAAAGCCCGCTCTAATACCAACTGTAACACCCCAAGATCCACAATACCCTGGGATGCTACTAAAACTACTCTACAACTAGCCAATTTACAAGATAACATAAACTGGTAACAATTATTATACAAGATATTACATGTTAATACAAGCGGAAGTATAAACAACTAAGGAATGACAGAGTATCAATAACAATTTAATATTCATAATCAACTTCAACATAATAAACAAAGGAACGGTTCCGAATTAAACATTAATGAGATGAAGCATTCATCAACAAGATAGCTAAGCAAAGACTAGAGTTCTTTCGACTTTATTTCAGCATTAAAACAAAATCCATGTGCATCAATGTGGTGTTACTCTACCCTTCCCAATGCATGCTCAAAGTCCACCTATAGGGAGGGGGAAACAAGGGTGAGATAAAAATCTCAACAAGCAAACTGTTTAACATGCTATTCAAACTACAAACAATTATACATCATCATTTATAATTCCATACATCTACAACCACAATTCATGTCCATAATTATTAATCACCATAAAATTCCATAAATCATACCTCTTCAATTACAGATTTAATTGACATATGAATGCAATCATTTTATCCACAATTAAATGCAAATGAAACATTTAATCTTTCAAAACTACAATAGATTAATCATCAACATTTAATCTTCCACAAATAACAATGTTATAACCTCAACTTCAAATCACCATCAAAGACAATAAAACATACGTGCGATCATCTCACTATTTTATTAATACTCACATTCATAAATGCTATCAACAATTAATGCAAGTGAAAAGAGTCTCAAGCCACAACCACAACTCTTACAATACACAAGGGACGAATCTCATTCCACAATCACATCCACAATCTTCATACCACAAATAGATCACATGAGCCAATTCCATATTACAACTAGAAAGTTGTATATTCCACAAAATAACATCATCATAATATGTTGCATATGTATGCAAATGATCTTTCCACAATCCAATGCATATGAATGCTTCATGCTATGCTCCACATCACTCTTGCCAGGGCAGGAATTGTAGTTCATCGTATTACGGCAATATACGATGCTTCCGCGGGCGAAGAAGTGCATCGTATTATGGCAATATACGATCTTTGTCTGATCGATCGCGGCTAAGTGCGGCGACATCCACATATGCAAATGACATGATATGACATGAATGATATGATAATTCATTAATCACATTAATTTATCCATAAGGAGCATTATCATACTCTCAACATATCCACATCCATCACATCTTATTTTCATGTCCGCATTATAACATTAAGCAAGAAGTTCACATGTCTACTAGCATAATATCAACATATCAATGGATAAAAATTTGCTATCATCTCCACAATTAAAATATCATGCAATCATGGCATCATGTATCAAATTAAGATAATAATGTAAATTGCAAGTAGAAAGAATAACAGGTTAAACGGTAGCAACCACCGCTACGTTTACTTGCCTCAATCCGACAAAGCGAAGTACAATAGAGATCAAGAGCGCTCAGGGACAAGACCACCTGTCCATAAGACAACTCTCAGCACACAACCACAACATACAAGCACAACATAAATATATAAAACATCGCTAGAAACCCGAACCCGCACAATCTCCTCTCCGCTCAACAATTCAACAAATTACTCTCTGTAGCAGTGCTGCTTCACTTTTTCGTATCTTTAAATGATACCTCTCTGGATTCATGACTTAAAAACCTACAATTTTCATGGAGAACGCCTATTTTTATTTTAATCACAGCTAGGAGTAATTTAATGCCCAAAACTGATGAAGAACTCTGTTCTGGCAGATTGGATAGCAGTATTCAAACGCGTGCCAACAACAACACAGAGGTCTAAAAATTATGAAATTTGTACAGAAGATATATCTCTAAATTATCTACAACTTTCTCAATTACGACCATGACCAGAAAAATCGTTTACTATTTTTAAACTCTGGATTACCATCAGACTGTACCAATCTGTCTGCCTGACGGACAGCGGTATTTCCGACTCCGTATCTCCTAGATCCCACGGTAGAAAAATCCGAAAAAATACAGGAGACACACCTGGAAGTCCTATACAACTTTCCTTTTGGGAAGACCCGCAGGAAAATTTATTTTATAGATCAAAACCGTAATTTATTTTAATTATCTAAATTAATTATTTTAATTAATTAATTAATTTATTTATTTTATTCCTTTTACACTATTCCACAATTTATATTTTTCCCTTCCCGCGATTTGCCGAAAAACCAGCGATTCCGCGATTGTTTAAAAACTTACGCCGTAACAACGTTCGGGATATTACAACACTGGTCGCAGATCTGTAAAGAGCCGAAACATGTCGTCGATGCCTTCTAGGCCAAGATGAAGTAGGGTGACAAAGGGCAGCATGAAACCCACTTTTCCTTTGTTGAGGGGGAGAGTTCTCAGCAGCACCCCTCTTAACATTGTAGCTGCCACCACCATGATTTCCCAAGAAGAGCATCTCACCTTGAGAAGATTGTGGCAGAAGTTTATGGTTTTTTAGCACACCTAATCTAATGCACATAATCCATTTAGACTTTAATTTTCATGTGTGGAAGGAATAAGTTAGACTTTGGATTAATGGTATTCACACAATTTATTTTCTCGTGATGGTAGGATGATATTGAATAATTCATTCATTTCTTCAGTTAATAATGGCATGATATATTATGATATTCAAAGTATTTTATTTGTGTGTTGATTGTCTTCTACTACATATTAATAATGTACATTATATTAGAATATGTGTGGCGTCTTATGGAGGAAGTGTGCTTAGCTGACAGTGGCACAACGAATACCATCTTGAGAGAGACAAAATTCTTTCAGTCGATTAGCAAGACTGCTGGCAACCTTACAACAATCGCCGATAGCGATGCTTGTATAATAGGCTCAGGAAGAGCCACAATTATACTTCCAATGGGCACAACTTTGGTCATTCAAGATACCTTATTGTACCCAGAATCGACTAGAACTCTCCTAAGTTTTAAGGATATTCGCGCTAACGGTTTCAAGGAAAAATTAACCCCTTGATGAAAAATATTGAAAAATTACATGGCAAGCCACAGAAATCCATGCATATGACCCGCACACTAGTGAAGCAAATAGAGAAATCCAGAAGATCATTAATCTGCAAGCATTAGAAAACCAACTGCCGAACCACTTTTGGGATTTAAAAAGCGTGACTAAGTTGCATGTGCCTGCACGCAATGCACCGGAGAGGGTTGAAATACCGAAGAAAGTCGAAGGTATCCCTAATCCCATCCAGAAGCCTTAGAATAAAAGGACTAGAACTCCGGCCCCTCAAATCTCAAGGAACCGAGGATGCCTGGTGAGAAAGGATACGAAGAACTTAACACAACCAATTACCGAAATTCCCTAGAACCAGAAGGGGAACCAGTTAAGACTTGGCACCAGTATGGCACCTTCAAAAAAAAGGCATTCCGGATCTGAACTTTCCCATGGAGTGATAAATCAACATGGATATGTGTGCGCACATCGGAGCTGAAAAACTAAATGGATTTGACTCCGCAACTAGAAGGTGTGGTGAGCAAGTAGAAGCACTAGGAGAACCAACTCATGATGAAATAACTATAAACTATGTGTACACGGAGAATCTATGAAGAGGACAACGTCCAATGTTGATATTTATTTTGCAAAGAAAATTACCATAATCATCGATCTTTATCCAGAACCTGTATCGTTTGCTGAATGTAAGAAAAGATCAGATTGGGAAGATTGAAAAAAGGCAATAGAAACTGAATTATTATCTTTGAACAAAAGAGAAGTGTTTAGGCCTGTAAGCCGCACGCCTCCCCATATGCACCCCGTAGGACATAAATGGGTATTTGTTCAAAAGAGATAAAAGAAATGAAGTTGTAAGATATAAAGCAAGGCTTGTTGCACAAGGTTTCACTCAACGACCAGGAGTTGGTTATGAATAAACCTATTCCCTGGTCATGGGTGGTATTACCTTTAGATATTTAATCTCAATGACAGTAAACCTGAATTTAGAAAATGAAATTGATGGATGTGGTAACTGCATACCTTTACGGAGACTTAGATTCAGACATTTATATGAAGTTGAATGAAGGTATTCCTGTCCCAAACCAAGACAGAGCAAATAGAGGCCTGTACAGTGTGAAACTCAGAAAATCGCTATATAGACTTAAGCAATCAGGCAGGATATGGTATAATTGCTTAAGCAACTTTCTATGCAAGAAAGGATACACCGACAATGAGGATTGTTCCTGTGTATTTATATGATGATCTCATAATGGATTTTGTATAATCTTAGTGTATGTAGATGATCTGAATATCATCGGAACCTTGGAAGATATAAATGAGGCGAGTTCTTACCTAGAGTCAGAATTCGAAATGAAAGATTTGGGTAAAACCAAATATTGCATAGGCTTGCAGCTTGAGTATGTTCTAAAAGAAATATTAGTACATCAATCCGCATACACTCAAAAGATGTTAGAAATGTTTGGCTTTGAAAAGGCATACCCTTCGAAGGTACTGATGGTCAGAAAATCTTTACAGCAAGACAAGGATCCGTACAGACCTAGAGAAGAGGGGAAGGAAGTCCTTGGACCAGAATTCCCGTACTTAAGTTCAGTAGGAGCACTTATGTATTTAGCAAACTAAGTTATGTGAAAATCTTGCAAATTTATTCAGCAAGTCACTTCCAGCATCTAATTTTGAAATATGTGTACGTGGAATTAGAATGATAAGACTTAGATAAGTGCAGAATTCAAAGAGAGACTCTTCACGAGCTCACTATTAAAACTTGATCACGAAGATCAAGTAGTCAAAGAATAAATCATGTAGATTGAATGGAATTGGGTGGATTGTACTCTTTTTCCTTGACAAGTTTTTCTAAAATTTCTCGACCAAGGTTTTTCATGGGGCAATTCGTGCAACACAATATTACATGTATCATGTATTCTTTCTCTAAATTTTTCACACTAGGTTTTTATAGAGTTTTGATCAGGCATGATCGTGTCGGATGAGTGATCAAGGGGGAGTGTTGGCAAACCTAGGTCTGAGCCTGTAAACTCAGTCTATTGGTGGACACCCTCCACTTAGTCTATAAATAGATGGTCCCTATTGTCATCACTTGTATTTTTGTGGAAGAGAAAAAAATAAAGAAAGAAGTTTCCCTCTTATATCTTGTGTTCAATCTATTATTGTATTATATTGTTTTATATTTTGATTATTTGTTTTATATAGAAGAAAATGATGAACAGAACTCGGATTTCTCGACACAAACAATCCCCATCCTATCGGCAGCCTGAAAATGCCAAAAACTGCCGTGCCTACCCGCCACCAACTCATCAAACACATCGGCCGACATCGTGCCCACCTCCCTCCATCCCACCGCCTCCTTGTCGTCATCAAACCGCCACACCACTACCCGCTCCACCACCCCGAACCTCTCCACCCCGCCTACCAAGAACAGTACCGTCGAAAACAACAGTGGGCGTTGCGAGGCCGTCTTGACATCACAACCGGCAGCACCCCCACCGCCCCGTCGCAAGGTCGAACACGAGAATTGTTAGCAAAGAAATAAAATAACTCGATGCTCAAACACTCACGAAACTCACAACGGAGTTGAGGTAGCCAAACAGATGAACGCAAAGGATTTTTCCTTGATGTGCTGCGCTGCTTCTAGCCGCACCTAGGCCTCTTCATTTATACGCAAGAACAAAGACCAAGTAGAAGCACAAACGGAGATCAAATCAAACTAACTCCTAGTCAAACTCGAGAAAGAACACCGAATCGGACTCCTAAACCGAGTCCGACTCCTAATCAAACTTCTCCTAATCAAACAGACTAGCAACGGACGGATTATACTAACAATCTCCCCCTAATCCTGTTGCCTTCACTTGATCTCGATTACGTCGATACTGTCACGGAGCTCCAGGAAACGAACGCGGCCGAGTGGCTTCGTCAGAATGTCCGCGAGCTGTCGTCTGGTTTCAGTGAACTCGAGAACAATTTTTCCTCCATCGACCGCCTCACGGATGAAGTGATATCGGGTGTCGATGTGTTTGCTTCGTCATGGAGGACCGGATTCTTGCTAAGAGCGATGGCGCACTTGTTGTCCACCACGAGTTCCGCTACCGGAAGCTTCGCTCCAAGAGCTCCTGCAGCACCGGGTGAAGCAGCATACGACATCTTGCCGCCGCTAGCTGCGATGTACTCGCTTCACGAGGAGAGCCACAACCCATTGTTTTGTGATTGCCAGAGATCGGGCTTGTGCCAAGGAAGAAGAGGACGCCAGTAGTGCTCTTCCGCCCGTCAAGGTCGCCGGCCATATCGCTATCGCTGTAACCAAACAAGGTCAGCTTGTCTCCTTCTCTTGGGTAGGTGACGCCGAACCCCCATGTCCCGGCGATGTACCGAAGGATGTGCTTCACCGCGGCGAGGTGATCTTCCCGCGGATCCTCCATGAACCGACTCACGTACCCTACGGCGAATGTGATGTCCGTACGGGTATAAGTCGACAATAGCGATGGGGTTGCATGCTCCGTACAATACTCGATCGGCGGGTTGCATCCACCATTCGCTCCAAGTGTCGTTGATGCCTTGGATAGCTTGAGCCTCTCTTCCATCGGCGTGTGACAAGGATTGCACGGTTCGCCATGCCATTCGCGACTTGCCACCCGCAAGAGCTTCTCAACGTCTGCATAGGCGCTTTGACGGAGCCATGCGGTGCTGGGAGTACAGGCGTGATCCGTTGTCACTTTGACATACCTCAATTCCATGGGTGAGATAGTAGTACTACTCAGTTCTGGGTGGAGCGTTATGAAGCTCAAGTCCCAAATCGCTCATTAGGTGGACTCAGGGTGCGAAACATGGACATCATCTCGCGGCATTGAATTTGTCGATGCTCATGCGCTGAGTTGTCCCGCTTGAGTTGATGATCAAGTCATCGGCGTGACACCGATGATCAAAGTTCCTCCGGCACCCGCCGCGTACAACGCGTGCTCATCCATGCACCGTGAAACCCGGCTCACGGAGGTGGCGTCCGCTTTGCGTTCAAGCGCGGGGCTTGACGCAACCCATACAACGCCTTGCGCAGCTTGAGCACCTTGTGCTCCTGTTTGTCGACGACGAAACCTGGCGGCTGTTCGACGTAGACCTCCTCAGCAAGGTCCCCGTTTAGAAACGCAGACTTCACGTTCATGTGGTGCACGGACCACCCTTGTTGCACCGCCAGAGCCAGCAGTAGCCGCACCGACTCAATTCGTGCGACAGGGGCAAAGACCTCCTCGAAGTCGATCCCTTCGCGCTGCGCATACGCTTTCACCATGATATGCGCCTTGTGTCTGGTGATGGCGCCATGCTCATCTCGTTTCACCTTGAAGACCCACTTAGGCCCGATAGCGTGATGCCCGGCGGGAAGCTCGACGAGGTCCCAAGTGTTGTTCTCCTCGATAGCTTTTATCTGCTCCAGCATTGCCAGACGCCAAGACGGATCGCGTTCCGCCGCACCAAACATGGCCGGCTCTTCTGCACTCACCATGTGCAACTCGATAGGGGCGACCGGTTCTGGCTCCAAGAACCGTGCCGAGGCACCAGCAGGTGCTGGACCGATGATGTCCCGCAGCGTCCTGAACTGGTGTTGTGCACTGCTGTCGTCGTCGTGATCGAGCTTGGTAAGCGCCTCAGCCGTTGGCGACACGAACCGCCCACCCGGTGCTTGATCTGGAGCGCTAGGTGGTGTATGCAGCTGCTCTCCCGGAGTAGGGACTTCCACTGGATCAGCGATGATCTCATGTTCGATGACGAACGTGCCCACGCTAGACGTCTTCTCCAGCTCTCGGATTCGCCCAATCCCAGCTGGCCTTCTCGTCGAACACCACGTCACGGGAAACATGGACGCGACGCGCAATCGGGTCGAACAACCGATACGCTTTCGATCTCGGCTCGAACCCGAGGAGCACCATCTTCACGCTACGATCATCAAGCTTCTTCAGATTTGGGTGAGTTACCTTGGCGTGAGCGATGCATCTGAACGTGCGTAGGAAGGAGACGTCGGGTTTTCTCCCGTGCCAGGCCTCAAATGGCGTCATGCCATCCAAGCTCTTAGTGGGCGCACGGTTCAGGAGAAAGACGGCGGTGGTCACCACCTCCCCCCAAAACTCACAAGGCATCCCCTTCGCCTTGAGCAAGCAGCGCGCCATGCCGACGATTGTCTGGTTGCGCCGCTCGACGACACCGTTCTGTTGCGGCGAGTATGGTGCTGTGAGCTGCCGTGCAACTCCCTGATCCACGCAATACTGCCCGAACTCGATTGAGGTGAACTCTCCCCCTCGATCAGTTCATAGAATGCGCAGACGTCGCCCAGTCTCGATCTCGACACTGGCCTTGAACTGCTTGATGACGATAGGCGCCTGATCCTTGCTCGTTAGGAGGCGAAGCCACATGTAGCGGCTACAATCATCGACGAGAAGGAGAAAGTAGCGTCGACCGCCATGAGTCGCCGGTGAGATGGGTCCACATAGGTCACCGTGCACGAGGTCGAGCAGTCCCTTGGCACGGTAGTGGGCCGCCGCTGGAAATGAAGCACGCCTTTGCTTGCCAATGAGGTAGCTGTCGCAGACCGCACCAGGATGACTGATCAACGGGAGTCCGCGCACCATTCCATCTTGAGCCAGCCTCTTCAAAGCGTTGAAGTTGAGATGGTCATAGCGTGCATGCCACAGCCAGGCCTCATCGTCTTGCCGCACCATTAAGCACACGGGCCTCGCAATGTTCAAGTTGAGCATATACAGGCGGTTTTTGGCGCACTTTACCTTGGCAAGCAGTTGACGTTGCCGGTCACGGATCCGCAGCACTCCCCCGTCGATCAGCACCTGGCAGCCACGCTCATCGAGCTGGCCAATGCTGATGATGTTGCTCTTGAGCACAGGAATGTAGTAGACGTTGCTAATCGCCTGTTCACCGCTCGGTAGGTGAACAAAGACCGTGCCGCGCCCGCGGATGTCGACCACCGAGCCGTCGCCGAACTTCACCGATCCGATGACGCCCGTGTCCAATTCCGCGAAGAGGTTGTCGTAGCCGGTCATGTCGTTACTGGCCTAGTGTCCAGGTACCACACGTCGCTCTGCTGTTCTCCATCGCACCCCAGATTCACCTGGGCATGCGTCTCGCCGAGCTTGATGAAGTTTGGCGGCATCTGCTCAATGTCGTCAGTGAGGGCGCACACCTGCGCCATGAGCAGCGTCTGATCCTCATCATCCTCCCGGGTGAGATGGACTGCGCTCGTCTTGGTGGTGTCGGCAATCCTTGGCCCAATGGCCAATCTTGCCACAGTTACGGCACTTGTCGCGACTGACGTTGCGCTCGCGCCCTGGTTCGCGCCCGTCACGCCCGGCGTCGCGTCGCCTATTACCATTGCCGCGGCGATGGCCGCTACCACCAGGCCTGCTCGACAAACTCTCGCCGCCCTTCATCTCCTTGAGGCGAGCCATCCATTCCTCCTTGGTCAGCAAGAGTTTAGCTTCCGAGGTAGAAGTCGGTGGCGCCGGTTGTGGGATGCAACGATCATCGGCGCCTTTTAGACGCCCGGTGATCTCCTTAATGGACAGCTTAGAGAGATCAAGCATGGTTTCCACGGTGTAGACGACATGACCAAACCTGGGCGGGGCGACGCGAAGGTACTTTTCGACGGCCTTCTACTCGTCGACGGGTTCGTTGTACTCCGAAAACTGGCCGACCAAGCAGCTCAAGCGAAGTGCAAAATCCTCAGGATCTTCACCTTCCTTGAACGCGAGCATCTCGAACTCGGTGCGCAGCTTCTGGAGCTTCGACTTGCGGACGTGATCGGAGCCGACTCGCATAGACTTGACGTAGTCCCATGCTTCTTTGGCCGATCGCTTGATGGCGAACGCGCGAATCATCTCCTGCGGGACTGCTTTGAGGAGCGCCTCGAGCGCCGCACGATCCTCCTGCAACTCGGCGTCGCCATACTCGACGGCGTCCCACAAGCCTCTCGCTTGAAGCATCACCTTCATTACGAGTGACCAATCCGTGTAGTTGTCGCGTGTGAGCATCGGATAGGACGCGCCTCCAACCTCCCGCACCGTCTTCTGGATCACCATGTCGCGGCCATGAGTGCGACCACGACGAGGGACGATCGGCGAGGCCAAGCGCCGTCCTCGGCCTTCACGGCATGGCGACAGACTCCAGTCACCATCGCTTGCTGAAGCCGATATTACGTAGTCTTGCTCTGATACCAAATGTTAGCAAAGAAATAAAATAACTCGATGCTCAAACACTCACGAAACTCACAACGGAGTTGAGGCAGCCAAACAGATGAACGCAAAGGATTTTTCTTGATGTGCTGCGCTGCTTCTAGCCGCACCTGGGCCTCTTCATTTATACGCAAGAACAAAGACCGAAGTAGAAGCACAAACGGAGATCAAATCTGAAACTAACTCCTAGTCAAACTCAGAAAAGAACACCGAATCAGACTCCTAAACTGAGTCCGACTCCTAATCAAACTTCTCCTAATCAAACAGACTAGCAACGGACGGATTATACTAACAAGAATTGCGTCGGGACCGCGGCCGAGCACGAAGAGCCGGCTACAGTCGCCGGCGACAGCGGCATTGCTGAGAAGCGCGAACGGAAGCGGGAGATCCCCGCGAGGCGCCCACGGCGGGGAGGGATCGGCGGAGTCGAGGGTGTAGGAGCGGACACCGGCGCCGGCGGTGACGGCAACGAGGGTGTACTCGCAGCTGGTAGAGGAGGAGGAGGAGCGCGGTACGACGACGGCGAGGAGGTAGGAGCTGGCAGGGAGCGGCGGGAATCGGAGGAGCGAGTCGGCGATGACGAGGAGGGCGGGGGAGGCGGAGGAGACGAGGGGAGAGGAAGAAGAATCGAGCGAGGGCGAGGGCGGCGCGGGGAGGATGCGGCGGGAGAGGGGGTGGAAGGCGAGGCGCAGGGAGAGCAGGAAGAAGGCGTCGAGGCGGTGCGGGAAGAGGAGGGCGTGGAAGGCCGGGGAGCAGATGAGGCGGCGGAGCATAGAAGAACGATGGATCAGCCGCAGAGGTCACCGCGGGAGGCCTGTCCTCCGTTTCTCGCCTCCCGCCGGGTGCAATTGCGGCGTGCTGGTAGGAAGGGAGTTCGTCGTCCGGGGTCTGTTGCCGGCGTGGTCGCGGTCGTCTTCAGGGTCAATGCTGTGGTCGCCGTGAGATTATGGCCGTAAATCGGGCCGCAAGTGTCGTGTACGGCGAAACCCTCGCTTGGTCCTCTCACTCGCCCGGAAACAAATGGTAATTTCTTCTTCTTCTTTTGGCTAATCCGCTAATCCATGCAAACATTTACTGAAAACTGTTTGTCATTTTGCTTAATATTACTGAAGTTGTCACTGTTTTTGGAACTGAATAATATTTTTTTAACCCACAAAAGCTCAATGTTGGCGATTTTGTTTATTGACTATTCTAATGGGGGATTGTAATTTGAGAATTATATGTGCTCCTGACGTGATGGCAGTTAGCTAGAGACTAGGGGCACGGCCAGGAAGACTACAGCTAAACCTCACCAAAAAAGAACGGAAGACCCATAAATACTAGAAAAAGTCCACCAAGGTAGGAAGACTTCTTAGTTGTTTTCCACTTACTAGAAGCTAAATAGAGAGATCGCCCATTTTGATAGCTACGAAACAACCACGTATCTGCTCCCTACTCGGCTTGACAAAGATAACCAAAACATATGGTCAAACAAAGGCATGACAATCTCACATATGGTAGGTTCAGCTGCCTTTATGTGAAGCTCTTTTCTGACTCCATTACTCTCTATTGTGATGCATCTCATGTATGCTCCAAGCTCCAGGCAGTAGCGCAATCTGCATATTCTATATAACCTGTTTTGCTGTATTTCCTTCTCTGCAATTGCTTCCTACACCTTCTTAGTGATCTCTCCTGCAAGCTGCAAAACAGCTAGCTCTTGCTTGATTATCTGTACAAAATAATTGGCCATGCAGCCATTACATGTGTGGATTACCGCCCTCTTCTGCCTACTTGTTTACTCCTCCTTCCACACCTTTCCTTCTGTCCTTGCGTTATCCAGGTCCTCCGTGAAAAATGCAAGTTTCTTGGACTATTCATACATCAACTTGAGCGGGAGCTCCAGCGCTCGAGTATTCCTCCAGAACAGAAGCCTTGACACCCTTGCTAGTTTTGGCTTGTATAGCACAGATGGTTCTTTGTTTATCCTTTGCATCATGATGACCTACTACAATGGCTATGCGGATCTTCTTATCGGCCAGCCCCAGGTTATCTGGTCTGCAAACCGCCACTTCCCAGTAGGCAGCAACGCCATCGTTTCTTTCACCGGGGAAGGGGAGTTAATTCTTCACAACAGTGATGGAACCTTGGTCTGGTCCACACCCACGAAGGGCAGGTCTATTGTTGGTATGCGCCTTGATGGTTCAGGAAACCTTGTGTTTTTTGATCAAAATAATTCCTCTGTTTGGCAGTCCTTTGACTATCCGACTGATACATTAGTTATTGGGCAGTCACTCTGTGTGGGAGTCAATCTCACTGCCAATTTTTCACTCACCAGTTGGGCATCAGGTCAGGTTAATCTTCATACCCTGCCAAATGGATTGCAGTTTTATTTCTCCTCTGCTGCATACACACAAGTGTTCCAACCAACTTTTTTAGGCAATGGAACATCAAATTGTTATGCATTTGTCAATGGCAGCCTTGGATTTCCCAACCAAATCTTCTCATTACCCCTGGCAAGATCAATGCAGTTCATGCGGTTAGAGTATGATGGGCATTTGCGTCTTTATGAAATGAAGGAGGCTGCCTTCCGGGTGGTGTTTGATGTGCTGAGCAATGATGTGATGTTCTGTGATTACCCTCTAGCCTGCGGTGAGTACAGTGTTTGTATTAATGGGCAGTGTTGTTGTCCCAGCTCTAGTTATTTTAGGTTCCAAGATGAATGGCGTCCAGCTGTTGGGTGCATACCACTGATTAATCTGTCATGCAATCATATGAGCTATCATGAACTTGTACCAGTTAGCAACATTTCTTATTTCAGTGATAATGGCTTCCAATCATTGGCTACGTCTGCTACAGATGAGGTCTGCAAGCAATCTTGCTTGGAGGAGTGCTCTTGCAAAGTTGCGTTGTTTCAGTATGACAGCCGTGATGGCAATACCGGCTCCTGTTTGCTTTTATCACAGGCATTACTACTTTCTCACACTAAGAGTTCTGCCAATCGTATTTTAGCATATTTCAAAATACAGGGCAGCTTATCAGTGGAAAGGACTAGGATTGCAGTTGGTTCCGCAGTTGGGAGCTTTGCTTTATTTTCAATTGTTATCTCTATTGTTATTTGGAGAAAATGTAAGAAAGGGGAAGAAGAAGTGTACTTTGGAGGCATACCTGGAGTACCAACACGGTTCTCCTATGATGAATTAAAGATAGCTACAAGAAACTTCTCCATGAGGCTTGGATCTGGGGGGTTTGGATCCGTTTTCAAAGGTAAAATAGGCAAGGAAATTATCGCTGTCAAACGTTTAGAAGGTGTTGACCAAGGAAAGGAGGAGTTCTTAGCAGAGGTTGAGACCATCGGCAGAATTCATCACATCAATCTTGTTAGGCTAATTGGATTTTGTGCTGAAAAATCAAGCAGACTTCTTGTCTATGAGTACATGAGCAACGGTTCATTGGATAAATGGATATTCCACACACCTCCAGTTTTTACTCTTTCTTGGAAGACCAGGCGTAACATTATCATGGGTATTGCTAAGGGCTTGTCGTACCTCCATGAAGAATGTAAACAAAGGATTGCTCACCTAGACATCAAGCCACAGAATATTCTCCTGGATGATAGATTTAATGCGAAGGTCTCTGATTTCGGATTATCAAAAATGATAAGTAGGGACGAGAGCAAAGTCATGACTCGAATGCGAGGGACACGTGGATATCTTGCACCTGAATGGCTAGGTTCAAAGATCACTGAGAAGGTGGACATCTACAGCTTTGGAATCGTGATAATGGAAATCATTTGCGGGCGAGAGAACTTGGATGAGTCACAGCCTGAAGAGAGAATTCACCTAATTAGTCTTCTGCAAGAAAAGGCTCGGTCCGGACAGTTGTTTGATTTAGTGGACAGCAGCAGCGATGACATGCAATTTCACAGGGAGGAGGTTAGGCAAATGATGGAGCTTGCAATGTGGTGCTTACAGGTTGATAGCAGCAAAAGGCCTCTAATGTCAACAGTTGCGAAGGTGTTGGAAGGTGCAATGAGTTTAGAGGCCACACCTCACTACAATCTTGTTGCTAATTATGAACCAAACAATAGCTATGTTGTGCAGCCAATTTCTTCATACCTGCCTTCGGAAACACATTTGTCGGGGCCTAGGTGATAGTTTAATTACAGCCTCTCCAAATAAACCAGTAGCATGGCCTATGGCTGGCTATTTTGTGTCATAGTCTGATGTGCTCTCAAGCTCTGAACCACTTGTGAACTTGCAGACTCTCCGGTTTCTAAAAATGTTTTTGTATTTTTTTTTTGTATTGGAAGTTCACCGCATTTTTACTGTCGCTTGTATTTACACCAAATTTTAATGTATGTTTGTGTAACAGTTCCATTATATCAATTTTTATTTCACAGTGCAAATTGGGCTTACTGATGAACCCGAATGGATGCTGTTGAGATCACGTGCCATTTCCACCAACCTCTCGTTACTAATGTTAAATCCAGTGAATGTTTCTTTCCTGAAGCAATTTCATTGACTGTTTATGGTGCAGAATACTCTTTCAGTGAATATGTGGTACAGTGCTTTCATGATCCACTTATATAGGGTAATAGAGGGTAAGGATCCGACATCTAATTCCACAATCAATTAGCACATGCAAGGATACTTTCATTGTTGCCTTGCTCCCAAATAAAAAATGAAGTATTATTCATAAGGGTCTTAGTTATTGACATTTTAGAAGTTGGAGGCGCTTCTATTGTGTTTGATAATTTTCAGCTGTTTCTAGGATCTCCTTAACTTTCGAATAGACTAATAGACATACCAGGTTCCAACATGATTTCCCCCTTCCACACACATTCGGAGTGTTGGAAATAATCAAAGCTCTATTTTATCTCCCTCTCACAACATGCAGAAGATGAGCACAAATGCTGGCTTTTACAACTCATGGATGTATATGGTCAGAAGTGATATCAAGATATAACTACACAGAGATGGGCTTTGCTGGATTTGCTACAGAGCACAGGTAGTTATTATTGTTGATCATCCTATTGGCAATCCTTCTGGCCTGTTGAAGTGCTGCGTAAATTACGTACATTCCTGCGGAGAAGCTCTCATACTATATCGCCACATCATGCAGCAGAACTATGCCATCGTCTGGTGTCGAAGGGTTCAATATTCTCTAGCTGCAAAACTGGTAGAGACGTCGTTTTCCGCATACGGCCATAGTCCAATTTGAAATTCAGTACTGTCAGCCACAAGTGGTACACCAAAACATGGACTAGCAAAGTGTAACTGCGATTGCCCTACGGACGATCTGGACAACGTGTAATTGCAATTGTCCCATGGGCAATCTGGAGTACCAGAACCAACAGTGGTGGATCTAGAATTTTATCGTGCCCTAGGCTGAACTTTAGTAGGTTAGCATCCTAAAACTAATACAAATTTATATCCACACCACAGCATAACAAAAATACATTATAAATGAATCGTTGATATGAAAATTTATTGCGAGAGGGACTTCGGAAGAAAACTGAGTCATACATATTATCTTAGCAAGAGCTAGCACTAGTCATACATTTATTTAGTCTATATTCATTCCCCTCATAAACTTGCATAAGTACTTGAGTTAAAAAATAGCCAAGAGTGAAGGATACAAGATGAATACCTCAGGATGGTCCCTGATGAAATCCACAAGCCTCTGCCTGAAGATCCTTCTCAAGGCCGAGTACCCGGTTTCCCTCTTTTGCTTCGCATTGCCCTCAACTGCATCAACCAGGAGGTTCACCTGAAGATCTGGCTTCATGCAGCATGTCTTTTTGTCACGCAAAAGGATTTTATTGATGACAATTGCCATAGGCATTATGTACTTGATCTGCACAAGATAGCTGTAGGTAAACCTCCTGCACACAGAATTGTAAGAATTAGAGATTGAATTATGACAATCCAGCACAGCAGCAATTCTCTGACTATTTATAAAAAGAGGTTATTACTGTTCAGACAAATGCTGAATGCTAGCGCAGATGTTGGCTGTTGGAGAATGTTGCTTTGGATCCCTTTATGCGGGGAAGTCGAGTGGAGCTCTCGAAGCAATTGAAGAACTCACAGAGCATCTCATAGCTGCATGGACAGTAACAACATACACCAAATTAGAGATTAGAATCACCGCAGAAACAACATTTGCTAGAAATTTTCAGAAAAGATGGCTTGCATACAAAAAACAATCTAATCTTGGCCATAGAAATTGGCACAACTACAGAAACAAAATTTGCAATTACATATTACTAGAATGATGGTTTGAAATTAAGAAAACAAATGATTTTTCAGGGGGCATAAACAAGAAATCGAACTAGGTCCAACACTAACTGCAGATCTAGGATCTATACCTTTCTGGCAGCTTGCCCACGACCTTGCATTTGACCGGGCTCTGGCCGGAACCGGCACCCACACCCAGCTCCTGCTCGATGGAATCGAGCTCATCCTACTAGGCCGCCTCCATCGCTGCCGCTGGGTCTCCGCCTGTCGCAACCCAAGTGCCTCCCGCTGGACCAGAGCGCTACACCACGGGTGTGAGATTAGGGTTTTGGGGGTATTAGCTGAGGAGAAACTGATTTGAGAATGGGAGTCATGCGGGTGCCGTGCACGGCCTCTTTCGCGCGAGCGTGATGCGGGGGTGGGCTAGCTGACCGGGAGAGGACTAGGCCACATTGCCGACCGCCGAAGGAGTGGACCAGGCTGACGAGAAGAGTATGGGCCAAACTACTACCCAGACTGACCTAAGCTATACACTAAAAATATTTGCACGCCCCGGGCTAAAGCCCTTGTTGCCGTGAGCCTAAATCCGCCCCTGAGAACCAATGCCAAACATCACGAGCAAGTGAGGTCTCCTGAATATTCTGCAACCGTCATAGCGAAATGCTACGCGGAGGACACCACGGTCATGTCATCTTAGAAGGCAAACCTTAATACAGGAAATGGAGCTACGTACGGGAGGTATCATCAGGAATGATGAATATGTTTCTTGCTTTCACACACTCCAAATTTCACATGCTGAATCGCTGATGCAACTGGAGGTCCACTCCTTGCTATCCATGCGGGGAACGGCCGGAAACTTGTTATGGAGGTTGGTAGCTACAAGTGTTTGTCCTACAACAGCTTTGAATATTTTCAACGCATTGGATGATTACGTTCGAATTCTTGAATCTACCGAGGTTTAATTAATTTTCAAATTCATGATTTTCTTTTCACCCACATAATCCCTAGGTTTGTAGTTTATTTATTTACTTATAGGATGCCCATGGCATTGCAATGGAATTCAAATAGAGGGTGATACATATAATTAAATATGATCCTAAACTATATAATAAATATCAATTTTCTTTCACACCCATATGAAACAAAACATTTTTCCGCAAGTTAGTAAATAAATCAAATCATAAACAAAAGCTTTATGTTTCTTTAGACGAAGAAAGGCTTTATGTTGAGTATAGTCCAACAAGGACGCGGATAATACATGTTTTGGTAGTATGTAAGATATCTATGATATAAGAATATATTTGTGGACAATATTCTTGGTAAATATCCCAGCAGAATTGAAGCTCATGTAATTTCCTGGTGCACCAAGTATTTTTAAGATTGCTCTCAGCAGCAACTCACGAGAGCACGACGTAGAATTGCATATGGGAGAAAGCTGGATCAGGGAGGTAGACACCACATTTGGGATAGTTTGCCCTTGTGCCTTATTGATGATCATACCAATGTGTTTCTCAAAAAAATCCTTAAAATCTTTTGTCAAGTATATTTAGCTACCGTCTGTTCACAGAATAAATGACATAGTCACACATTCAGGTTCCGCAAAGAAGGGGCAAGAAGGATCATTCACTTGCTGACTTCACTTTTGATTATCGCTTTGAGAAATTTATTATTAACCATCACGCAAAGGAATATATGTACTTTATTAGGAGAGAAATTAACTTCAAACTTCTGGCGTAACAACACCCCTACAACTTAATAAGTATTAACAGTGCAAACCATTGAAAATGAGCTTTCAAATAAATTAATCTTCACCCTTACTTAGTTGCACAGATTTAGCAATTCTCATAACCTCATACCACACATGCATAAGCCTGCCCTCTACGGCAGACATGAGAAAGACCAAAATCTCCATCGTAGACTGAACCAAATTTTGATGCTGCCATGAACCAATATCATGCTCTACTACTAATATGGATAGAACCATGGATAGAACTATTTTTAGCTGTTGTCATATGTAGAACTAATCAAGTATTAGCAAATTATGGAACTGATCTAGGATGTATTATATTTATAAACACGTAGATTAATCATATAATCTGACCTTGCTTCCAGGGAACGGGAGTTCGTCACAGTTATAGTTCCTCCATGAGATACTCTGCCCACCATTGTAGACTAACCTACAACCACATCAACCAAAGACATTAGAATAACACAAACCCGAGAGGCCAAAAAATGCAGAGCTGATTGGCCATTATAAACCAACCAATTGTAATACCGGGCCGCTCAGCCCAACCCAACCCAACCCAGCCCATTCCACAGCTGTACATATTTAAGAGAGAGAGAGCCAAAGGGATAAGCCAAACCAGATATTTTGCTCCTCCCCGTGCTTATCCGCCTTGCTTTCATGAGTCTTATTCTTGCCGTTGCCTCCCTTGCGCTTCTTGCCGCCGCCGCCCGCCGTCGCCGCCGCCGCTGCTTGCTACTTCTCGCCGCCGCTTGTCGCCGCCGTCCCGTTTCCTTCTTGCCGCCGCCGCCGCCGCCGTTTCCTTCGTCTTGGCACCGCTTGCTAGTCTCCGGCGACGCCGCTTGCTGCCGTCGCTGCCGCACGGGTGCGCCTCGCCTCCCTTCGCCTAGCTTCTCACCGTCGCTCCCCTGCTTGGCTCGGCCTCTCACCGCGCGAGAAGGCAAGGCGGGGCCGGTCGGTGAGGAAGAGGAGGGAGTCGCCTGTGCGAGAAGAGAGCCAGGAGCACCGGCCGTGAGGAGGAAGAAGAGGAGGCGCTCGGGAGTGAAAAAAAGAAAGAAAGAAGGAAGCAAGCCGCCGACTGGAGGAAAAGAGAAGAGGAAAGGAAGAAGAAAAAGAGGAGTGAGGGGCCTGCCGTAGAAAAAAAGGAAAGAGAAGGCCAGAGGGAGCCGGCCGGCCGAAAAAAAAAAGAGAAAGAGAGGAAAAGAGAAAAGAAAGGAAAAGGAAGAGAGGAAAAAAAAAAGGGGGAATCTGATCCACCGCCAGATCTGCCCGATCCGGCCAAGGAAAAGAAGGTAGTGCCTCGACCCAGTCGCTCGGGGCCAGGGTAATGCCTCGTAAACCTTTCTCCCTATTTATGTGCTGAGTCGGGCATAAGTTAATATACCGATAATTAGAATTGATGCATGTGATCAGTTAGATATCGTTTATTAATATGACTGCCTGAACGGTGAAATCGATATTGCCACGGTTGATTTGATCGGTCTGTGGCAGAGAGGGAGGAGAGCATAAATTGTGGTTAAACGGTGTGATCGACTAAAATGAGATTAAGCGTGTAGATTTTAATTGGCGAGTATAAATAATGAGATCGCTAAATTTCTGATGGTTAAGCATCGGGACAATGAGATGTCGTCCGGTGGGACATGATTTGATTATGTCGAATTGAACGTTAGAGCGATGTCGTTTGCTCGTTTATGAATGTATTGTATTAGCAATGAATTGAAATGGTTAATGTTTGTTTAGGTAGCGGTTCGAGTCTGGTGTCGTCCACGCACCGTCCGCCAGGTTAACAGGCAAGTGCATGGTAGAATAGTGGATTGTGGGGAATGCCTGGTATTTGTTTTATGCCATGTTTTGTACCATATTATGGAATGGTATCCTGGCATATTTGTGGATTTTATTGTGATGAGTGATGCTTATGGTTATCAATATTTGAAGAATATTGCATTTGCATTGCACCATGAGTATCATGAAAGCCCTCACGACGGTAGGCGTCCCACGCTGTGGAATGACAAGACCTACCTCGGTAGGCACCTCCGAGGATGGAGGTAGAGGGGTTTCATTGACGGATGAAACCACTCCACTATCTGGTATAAGCAGACATCAATGGCGCATTATGCATTGCATTCATGGACCTCGACGGTAGGCCTCCCACGACGGTGGGAAATCGAAAACCTACTTCGGTAGGGACCTCCGAGGATGGAGGTAGAGGGGTTTCATTGACGGTGAAACCACTCCACTATACCCAGATAAGTTGCATCTGAGCATACAAATGCATTGCATGATATTGCATTGCATGAAAGTGACGTAAGTAGTGATATTCTGACGCATGATGTGATTTACGATTCTGAGCATACAGATGCATTGCATGATATTGCATTGCATGGAAGTGACAGAAAGTGATACTGATTCTGAACGCCAGTGATTCTGATTTACGATTCTGACATTGAATTACAGTTCTGACATAGGATAGATTCTGATATCTGATTCTGAGACTTAATTTACTGACTTACGCTTCGTGAAATTGATGGAATTGCTTAAGTGGTGTTACTGTTCTATCGTGTGCTTGCTGAGTCCCCGGACTCACCCTTGCTTTGTCGTTGTTTTTAGGTGGAGGATGACGACATGCATGGGATGGAATAGTCCTTTGGCACTTGCACATATGAAATAACAGTTTAGTCGTCTGTTGAGGCTTTATGTTTAAACCGGTGTTTAGTCACGATGGCTCGTTGTTTGGTTTAACTTGCTTGCGAGCCAGGGTTCTGTTTATGTTATAGCTTGTGAAATATGAATCTAGTTATCGTGTATTTATCTTACAGATTTGTAGTTTTCTCCCGTGAGTAATCTTATAATAAGAATGAAGGGGTCGCTAACAGTTGAATTAGCAACACATTTATATTGGTAAGGGTGTGGTGGTAGCATCTTGGGTCTGTGGAGGGCCGGGTGTTACAGATTGGTATCGAGCGGGCGTTAGGTCCGTCTTTGGATAATTTGGTAACTCAGGCTACCTTAATCAATTAAAACTTGACTTAGGCCAAGTAATTGGATTAAATTTGACACACTTTGTTGCACAGTAGGTTTGGGGCTTGGGATTTGCATTGCGTATGCGTTTTCCCTAATCGTGTTGTGGATTTGTATTGTTAAAGTTGATGATTGTGAGCTGATTGTGTGATTGCTTCTCTGTTGTGAACAGAGATGCCAAAGGGTAGAAGCCGTGGTCGTGGTGTTGGTGGTTGCCGTGGTCGCGAGCGCGGTCCGGCAGTGCCACCACCCCTAGCTGAGGAGAGTATCGGTAATGTGGGTGAGGATGTGGTTTCGGCTGTTCAACCAGTTTCTGGTGTTATAGTAGATTCGGCAGACGAGTTGCGAAATCTTCAGAGAGAGGTTCAAACCCTTCGGCAACAAGTACAGGAGTGTCGCCATGTTTTAAAGAGAAGGAACTCTGAGGGTAGAGGCAGGTTTTTCTCGTGACCGTTCCCAAGAGATTTCGAGAGGGCCAATATTCTCCATCGTTGACTCAACCTTCTTACCCGAGGCCATTTTCTTCGCAACGCCTCGTTCTTCCCAACGACCCCAACATATCCATATCGCCTTGTCCTAGGGCAAGGTATGATCTGTTTCAAGTGCGGTGGAGGGCATCGTGCTGTCGAATGTTCTTGGACGGGAAAGTGTCGACATTGTGGTCGATTAGGCCTGGCGGTGGTTTGTCGTCGAACCCTCTAGTATCATTAAGCGGGAGCCAATATCTGCATCACAACCTCCTTCTTGGGCGTCACCTACCGAGTATTCCTGGCGTCCTGCACCAAGTGTCCCAGTTCAGCATGTTACAGCGCCATCATTTCCGGTGTCGCCACAAAGAAAGGGCGGATCTCTTCTGTTTCGGTGCTACCAAGACCACGCATCTCTTGTTTGAAAGTTTAGGTGATGTTATAGTGTAGCAGTGGTGTGTTTTGTATAAACCCCTGAGTTGGGTAACTCGTAGCTGAAGTGGGTACTTTTGTGCGTTTGATGTTAGAGGCTTGTTAGTAGTATGGGTTAATGTTGATGTTATATGGTAGTTATGTTTGGAAGGACCTTGTACCTAGTAGTAAACATCTTCGTGGTATTTGAATGGAAATAAGTGTTCTTGTGACCTATCAATATGGATAGTGTTTTGTGGTGGTTAAAATAATAGCTTGGTAGGGTATGGAATTTTAGATTGTGAGAATCCAAGAGAGTAATAAATTATAGTTATGTTTATAGGGTTGAAGGTGATTTGAATCAATGGGGATTTAGTAGTTACATGAGAAGTAATGGCATAAGGCAGATCCATTTCTACCTAATAGTTGGATTTGAATTATTGGTGAACCAATCGGTGATTGATTATTATAAACATGATCAATATTTTGGAAGGTTCTAATAGTTGTAATGTTAGAACTCTATTGGGATTTGTTGGGAGGATAAGAATGGGATTTTGATGTCGGATAAAATCTCCTAGCTAAATTGAATAGTGAGAAATGATGAGCACACCTATGGAGGTAGAAACAGATGGATCTTATGCTTAAGACAAGCGTAAATGCGATTCTGAGTACATATGTTGTGTAATGAAATCTATGTGATTATATTTAAAAGTCGAGTTTGTGGATTTTAGTTAGTGCCTTGGAGTCAGGTGCTTATGGGAATGTTAACAGGTAGTGGATATTTTGATGACAGGATTATGTCTGCACCTTATGTGGTTGCACACGAGATAGTCGCAATGACTATGCTAATGTGTGCAGTAAAGTGGTAGAGTTTGGTGAGCCTTAGGAAGGTTTATGTTGATGAATGCTAAATTCATAACATGAAACCCTGTAAGGCTTAGATCTATAGTGAGGATGGTTGATATGTTAGCATTGAGATAATAATAATGCTTTGTGTGGTTAATAGAATTCTGAGTTGATCTTGTGCTATAATCTTTGTGGAAAATTGATTGAGAAAATTTTGGCCTTAGGGCTGAAACCGATTGTGTTGCTACAACCGGTAGCGTCTACGGGAAGTATTGTGACTAATATCACATATGAGTGGATGAATCATTGATAGTGTTAAGAGTGAGATTTTTGGGTGAAAGAGTTTCCCCGAATTATGTTTTGGATATCTGAGCCTCAGATTTGTTGATAGCTAGCGGAGTCTAAAAGATTGAGGTAAAGTTGAAGTGGAGCATCAGTTACAGGAAATCTTGAATGGAGCTTACCTCATTTTGTGGATATGAGGAATTGAGTACGGATAGATGCTTTTATGTTCACCATGTTCGGTGATCATTAACTGAGAAAATAGCTAGGGTAATAATTCATCTCATGAGTTGAAGTCGACCATTGATGGAGTTCATCGTGGTGCAAATAGAGCATGAATTGAAACCCTAGAGAATAAGGGTATTGGAGGGATTGAATTAATAGGATCCAATACAGATTTGATGCAGCATATGGGATTACTCGTCGACAATATGTCGCTGGTGAAGAAGGTTTGTTTTAGTACTTTGCAAGCAGTGTACTAAAGCATCCCTAAATTCAGGTGAACATTGACCTAGGATTGGGTTGATTTTGTAACACATAGATAGATGCTGGAAGGACGGATCGTCCTATCGCAATCTAATAAGTATTTGAAATGATTGACGGATGATTAATGGGTTACTTTGGGTTCCCTTGATTTGGGAATTCTTTCAGGTTCATCTGGTGGGAAACTGGATTTAAGTGAGAAGTTGCGAGATTTTCACATTTCTTATGTGATTGATATGATCTTTTCGCTAAGGCGTTATTTGTACGCTTTAAAAAGTGTGCTTCCTTTCTTTGAGAAGAGAGGAGCTAATTTTGAGAATAGAAAGACGAGGATTGGTTTCCTGTCCGGCTTTTCTCTCTTTTGAGGAAATTGGTTGAGAGAGGCTCATCGTACCCCGTACACGGTACATCCTGGCAAGACCAAGATGTATCGGGATTTGAAAAGTGTTTTTGGTGGAAGAGAATGAAAGTGGATGTTGCATAGTATGTGGCGTCCTGTGGGATTTGCCAACAAGTGAAGGCTGAGCATAAGCGTCCCGCTGGACTAATGCAGCCTTTAGATGTTCCACAGTGGCCATGGGATGTTGTTACCATGGACTTTGTAGACGGCTTGCCTCGTAGCCAGTGAGGTAAGGATGCGATTTGGGTAGTGGTGGGCCGATTCAGTAAGTCCGCGTACTTCATCCCTATTCGTACGACGAATTCGGCGAGTGATTTGGCACCTGTCTATGTGCGTGGGATAGTGAGATTGCATGGTGTGCCCAAGACGATAGTTTCGGACAGAGATGCTAAGTTTGTCTCCAAATTTTGGGAGAGTTTGCAAAGCTCTTTGGGCACAAAACTCCAGTTTAGTACCGCTTTCCACCCACGCATGATGGGCAATCCGAACGCACCATTCAAACACTAGAGGACATGTTGAGGTCCTGTGTTTTGTCGTGGAAAGGTAGCTGGGAGGATCAGTTGGCACTCATGAGTTTGCCTACAACAACAGCTACCATTCCAGTGTTCGGGCCGCGCCATTTGAGATTCTGTATGGGCGGAAATGTAGATCGCCACTTTGTTAGGATGCCGTAGGCGAAAAGGCAGTTCTGGGTCCAGATTGTGTCCAACAGACGGTGGAACGAGTGGCGGAGATTAGACAGAATCTACTAGCTGCCCAGAGTAGGCAGAAGAGCTATGCGGATGTTAGAAGGCGAGATTTAGAATTCGAAGTGGGGGATCGTGTGCTTTTGAGAGTGTCTCCCACTAAAGGATTTGTGAGATTTGGTATCAAAGGGAAGCTTAGCCCGCGGTACATTGGGCCATTTCCGATTCTGGCACGAATTGGAAAGTCGGCATATCGTTTGGATCTTCCCGAGTCTTTGCAAGGAGTGCATAATGTGTTTCATGTTTCTATGTTGAGAAAGTACTTAAGGGATCCGGAACATGAGGTTGTTCTAGAACCATTGCCCCTTAAGCAAGACCTCACCTTCGAGTCCCGTCCAGTTCGGATTCTGGAGGAATCGAAGAGTGTTGAGGCACAGAAAGTTAAAGTATGTTAAAATCCTATGGTCGCATCAGACTGAGCAAGAAGCGACGTGGGAATTGGAATCTCGCATGCGCGAGATATACCCGGAGTTGTTCTCCACGGGTACGAGTTACAGTTGATTTCTATTTGACTGAGTTTTTTTTAGATTATCAAGTTGCAGAATTCGGGGTCGAATTCTGTTAAGGGGGGTAGAATGTAATACCGGCCGTTCATTAACCCAACCCAACCCACCCATTCCACAATTGTACATATTTAAGAGAGAGAGCCAAAGGGATAAGCCAAACCAGATATTTTGCTCCTCCCCGTGCTTATCCGCCGCCTTTCATGAGTCTTATTCTTCTGTTGCCTCCCTTGCGCTTGCCGCCGCCGCCCCCGTCGCCGCCGCCGCCGCTACTTCTCGTGCCCGCTTGTCGCCGCCGTCCCGCTTCCTTGCCGCTGCCGCCGCCGCCGCTTCCTTCGTCTTGGCACCGCTTGCTAGTCTCCCGCGACGCTTGCTGCCGCCGCCAAGACGGGTGCGCCGCCCTCCTCGCCTAGCTTCTCACCGCCGCCTCGCTGCAGCTCGGCCTCTCACCGCGAGAAGGCAAGGCGGGCCGGTCGGTGAGGAAGAGGAGGAGTCGCTTTGTCGAGAAGAGAGCCAGAGCACCGGTACGTGAGGAGGAAGAAGAGGAGGCGCCGGGAGTGAAAAAGAAAGAAAGAAGGAAGCAAGCCGGATCGGAGGAAAAGAGAAGAGGAAAGGAAGAAGAAAAAGAGGAGTGAGGGGCTGCCAGAGAAAAAGGAAAGAGAAGGCCAGAGGGAGCCGGCCGGCGAAAAAAAAAGAGAAAGAGAGGAAAAGAGAAAAGAAAGGAAAAGGAAGAGAGGAAAAAAAGGGGAATCTGATCCACCGCCAGATCTGCCCGATCCGGCCAAGGAAAAGAAGGTAGTGCCTCGACCCGCGCTCGGGGCGTGGTAATGCCTCGTAAACCTTTCTCCTATTTATGTCTTGAGTCGGGCATAAGTTAATATACCGATAATTAGAATTGATGCATGTGATTAGTTAGATATCGTTTATTAATATGACTGCCTGAACGGTGAAATCGATATTGCCACGGTTGATTTGATCGATTACGTGGCGAGAGGAGGAGAGCATAAATTGTGGTTAAACGGTGTGATCGACTAAAATGAGATTAAGCGTGTAGATTTTAATTGGCGAGTATAAATAATGAGATCGCTAAATTTTACATACTGGTTAAGCATCGGGACAATGAGATGTCGTCCGGTGGGACATGATTTGATTATGTCGGGTCGAACGTTAGAGCGATGTCGTTTGCTCGTTTATGAATGTATTGTATTAGCAATGAATTGAAATGGTTAATGTTTGTTCAGGTAGCGGTTCGAGTCTGGTGTCGTCCACGCACCGTCCGCCAGGTTAACAGGCAAGTGCATGGTAGAATAGTGGATTGTGGGGAATGCCTGGTATTTGTTTTATGCCATGTTTTGTACCATATTATGGAATGGTATCCTGGCATATTTGTGGATTTTATTGTGATGAGTGATGCTTATGGTTATCAATATTTGAAGAATATTGCATTTGCATTGCACCATGAGTATCATGAAAGCCCTACGACGGTAGGCGTCCCACGCGGTGGGAATGACAAGACCTACCTCGGTAGGCACCTCCAGGGATGGAGGTAGAGGGGGTTTCATTGACGGATGAAACCACTCCACTATACCGGTATAAGCAGCATACAGTGGCGCATTATGCATTGCATTCATGGACCTACGACGGTAGGCCTCCCACGACGGTGGGGAAATCGAAAACCTACTTCGGTAGGGACCTCCAGGGATGGAGGTAGAGGGGGTTTCATTGACGGGTGAAACCACTCCACTATACCGGTATAAGTTGCATACAGAGCATACAAATGCATTGCATGATATTGCATTGCATGAAAGTGACAGAAAGTGATATTCTGACGCATGATGTGATTTACATTCTGAGCATACAGATGCATTGCATGATATTGCATTGCATGGAAGTGACAGAAAGTGATACGATTCTGACAGTTGTGATTCTGATTTACGATTCTGACATTGAATTACAGCTTCTGAGACATAGGATAGATTTACTGATACTGATACTGCACTTAATTTACAGCTTACAGTTCGTGAAATTGATGGAATTGCTTAAGTGGTGTTACTGTTCTATCGTGTGCTTGCTGAGTCCCCGGACTCACCCTTGCTTTGTCGTTGTTTTTAGGTGGAGGATGACGACATGCATGGGATGGAATAGTCCTTTTGGCACTGCACATATGAAATAACAGTTTAGTCGTACGCTGAGGCTTTATGTTTAAACCAGTGTTTAGTCCTGATGGCTCGTTGTTTGGTTTAACTTGCTTGCGAGCCAGGGTTCTGTTTATGTTATAGCTTGTGAAATATGAATCTAGTTATCTGTGTATTTATCTTACAAGATTTGTGGTTTCTCCCGTGAGTAATCTTATAATAAGAATGAAGGGTGTCTGCTAATAGTTGAATTAGCAACACATTTATATTGGTAAGGGTGTGGTGGTAGCATCTTGGGTCCTGTGGAGGGCCGGGGTGTTACACCAATTTTCATGCATAACACATCAGCTCGATTGGGCTTTTGAGTTAATGTAAAACACATCTCTTGTCTTTGGTTCTTGACGTGATCTCCCCTCTTCCCTGGCTTCTTTCTTCTTCCCCCTTTTCAAAGAACTATAAAAATTCTAGCTGGCAGTGCTAAATAGCTTGCCATTACAATTCTAGCTTGTCATCCCCTTTCCTGGAAGTATTAAAATAGCGAAGAAAGACGACACGTATTTCCTGGATAAGTGTTTTGGATGTCAATATATGAAATGAGACAAAGAAGGATAT
Source organism: Bonia amplexicaulis (assembly GCA_036346245.1). Lineage (NCBI taxonomy): Eukaryota > Viridiplantae > Streptophyta > Magnoliopsida > Poales > Poaceae > Bonia > Bonia amplexicaulis. The sequence goes on along the minus strand of CM070736.1, from coordinate 23,515,375 downwards.
ATGCTGGTTTCTTTTCATCATTACCTGCACACTTCCTTACAGCTCCTTTTGGAAGGTTGCCAAGCTTCATGTTGTTGTATGAGTCAAGCAGTAAGTTTTTAGAGCTGAACTGACTAGCAAGGGTCAGTCCAGCTCTGTGTACATATTTTAACAGCTGAAGGGCTTTCCTGAGGATAAATTTGAGCTCCATTGCCGTGGTGACAGAAGTGTGCCTGTCCTTGCTTCCTGGTGTAGGTATTGACTCTATCAAATTTTCCTTGGTCTTTTCAACATATTGACTTAGAGTTGTATTTCTTGACTTGTCTAACTTGCAAACAAAGAGTTGATGGTGCTGATGACAAATTTCTTCGTCATAGCCCAATTTGTTGTGGACAGCTCTACACGGGGGTGCTCTGTGAGACACCGCAACATGGTCCTAACTTTTTGCTCGTCGACGCCACCTTCCTCACGGTATCACTTATTTTGGGAGTGGCATAGAAGGTTGCACAACCCTGTGAATCATGGACAGGATGATTAGAGTGTTATGAATAGCGCTTGTATTCAATATGAGGCCAAAGGGACGATATATATACACAAGGTACATGTGGTAAATATGGAAACTATGGAAAGAGTCCTAATACAACTCTATCTGTATATATTTCTAACATATATCTCTAACACCCCCCCTCAAACTCATGATGGATCAACAACACTGAGTTTGGAGAGGTAGAAGCCGTGCTGTGCTCGAGTCTCGGCCTTCGTGAAGAAATCTGCTATCTAAAGCTCAAGGCACATATCAAGAGCAATCACCGATCATGCACACAAGATCTCATGAAGGAAGCATCAACACCAATATGCTTGGTGAGCTCATGCTTCACGGGATCTCGGCACACCGATAGCACTGTCTTGTCGACAAAAGAGGAGTCGGTGTAGTGACAGAAACACCAAAATCCTTAAGTAACCACTGTAGCCAAGTAATCTCTGCTGTCAAGAGAGCCATAGCTCGCAACTCAGCCTCTGCACTCGAACGGGACACCGCACTGCTTTCTTCGCCTTCCGTGCAATGAGAGAACCACCAAGAAAACACAAGAAGCGAGATAGACCGACGATCAGAGGGATCGCTCGCCCAAGTAGCATCCGAATAAGCTCAAGTCAGAACGAGCTAGAGGATGGAAAGAAGAGACGACGAGAGATACTCCCACGAAGGTATCGCAAAACTTGAAGAAGGTGACTGTAGTGGACCTGAGTGGGAGCAGAAACGAACTGACTCAGAATGTGAACTGGATAAGTGATATCCGGATGAGTAACAGCAAGGTAGACAAGACTCCCAACAAGGTGACGATAGCGAGTCGGATCAGAAAGAGGCTCGCCATCAGAGGGTCGGAGGTGAACATTGAGCTCCATGGGAGTCTCAACAGTACACTGATCAGTGAGAGAAGCGCGATCAAGAAGATCATGAATATACTTTTCTTGGGACATAAAGAAACCATCTGGAGTGGAAGTAACCTCAATCCCAAGAAAGTAATGAAGAGGACCAAGATCCGACATAAGAAACTCCTCACTAAGACGAGCCTTGACAAAGGCAATGTACTCAGAATCATCTCCGGTAATGATCATATCATCAACATACAGAAGAAGAAGAGTCCGACCACGAGACGAAGTGTGGACAAAGAGCGCAGGATCATGATCACTTGCTGAAAAACCAGCAGCAGTGACCACAGAGGAGAAGCGCTCAAACCAAGCACGAGGAACTTGCTTAAGGCCATAGAGAGAGCGACAAAGGCAACGCACCATGCCCTCGTGAATGAATACCCAGGTGGCGGATGCATGTAGACCTCCTCACGCAACTCGCCATTAAGAAAGGCATTCTTGACATCGAGCTGACAAACAGACTAGTGGCGTACAAACGCCACTGAAAGGAGAGTGCGGACAGTGGTCATGTGAGCCACAGGAGCAAAAGTCTCGTCATAGTCACGACCATGCTCATGCTGGAAGCCATGGGCAACAAGACGCGCTTTATAGCGCTCAAGAGAACCATCAGAGCGAGTCTTAATCTTATAGACCCACTTACACGTGATGGGACGAGAGTGAGATGGAAAGGGAACAAGATCCCAAGTACCAGTACGCTCAAGGGCAGCAATCTCCTCGGCCATGGCATGCTGCCACTCGGGGTGAGTAGCAAGATCCCGGTAAGAAACAAAGCTCACAGTAGCTGCGCCAAAGAAAGGCAAAAGCGTGCAGGGGGCAAGCGATCGGCGATCGCGGAGAGCGTAGCGAGGAGAAGATGACCCATCAGGGGAAGATGGTGCATCAGAAGATGAATCATCAGAAGAAGATGGCTCATCTGAAGATCCTCAATACGAGGTCGACGAGTGTAGTGGGGGGAGCCTGAGGAGCCGCAGGAGGCGACAATGGCGGAGAGACCACGGAAGGAGTATGAGGAGACTCAGTGGGACGGGTGGACGCGGGTAAGACAGATATAGGTATATCTGGAAAGGTCAAAAAAGACATAGACTCCACAGAGGAAGCCGAAGAAGAGACATGACATGGGTAGAAGGGACGAGACTCGTCAAAAGTCACATCCCGAGAAATCCGCATCCGTCGACCAACAGGATCCCAGCACCAATAGCCCTTGTGCTCGTCACTGTATCCCAGAAAAATACACTCAACAGACTGAGCAGTCAGTTTGGTGCGTTCTCGAGGGGCGAGGAGAACGTAGCAAACGCAGCCAAACATACGAAGGGCAGAGTAGTCAGGAAGGAGATCACAGAGACGCTCAAAAGGGATTGCGCCCTGAAGAGCAGAAGAAGGCTGGATGTTAACGAGATAGGTGGCAGTGGAAACAGCCTCGGCCCAAAAGTGAGGTGGAATAGAGGCGGCAATCATCAGGGCACGAGCCGACTCGAGGAGGTGACGATGCTTGCGCTCAGCAACACCATTCTGAGCATGAGCACCCGGACAAGAGAACTGAGCAAGAGTTCCCTGTTCAGCAAGGAAGCTGCGCAGGTGATGAGAGAGGTACTCGCCAGCAGAGTCAGCACGAAAGACACGAATAGGAGTGGAGAACTACGTGCGAACCATAGTGGCAAATTGTTTATAGATAGACAGGACCTCACTACGAGAAGACATGAAATATATCCAAGTGTGACGAGAAAAATCATCTATAAATATAATATAATATCGATGACCCCTTTCGAAATGAAGGGAGCCGGACCCCAAACATCTGAATGAACAAGATCAAATGGACGCTGAGATACTGACTCACTATGAGAATAAGGAAGCTGAAGTTGTTTACCTAACTTACAGCCCTGACAATCTAAAGACACGCCTCCCGAGATGCACCCGAAGACCACGACGAACTAAAGACGACAGACGAGAGCCACACATATGGCCAAGGCGGTGATGCCACTGCTGAAAAGAGCCGGTAGACGAAGTGGCAGAGGCGGAGAGACTGGCGGCGACGGTGGCAGCGGAAGGAAGGTGAAGCCAGTCAAGCTCCCATAGACGCTGTGAGTCAAGGCGCCGAGGGCCAGAACCAACCAGAGCTCCCGTGTGACGGTCCTGAACACAACAAGAGTCAGAATCGAGAATGACCCGACAACCAAGATCAGTAATCTGCCCAGCAGAAAGTAGCTGCATGGTAAGGCGAGGAACATGAGCAACAGAAGGAACATGAAAAGATGAGTTGCTAAGAGATCCTCGGCCAGAGACAGAAAGAGAGGTACCATCAGCAGTGAGAACACTAACAGGAGAATCAAGAGGTGTAATGAGGGACAGAGTGGAAGCATCAGAAGTCATGTGAAAAGATGCTCCAGAATCAAGAATCCATGGGGAGATACCTGACTGTGTAGAGGGTGGTTTCTCAGTGCCCGAAGAGTCAATAGCAGAACCTGCAGAACTCCGCCGAGGAGAACCCGAGGTGGCAAGTAGCGTCAAGTCCGCTATCTCACGCTCGGAGAGAAACTGCTGGAGTAGTCGATGCAGACGTCAATGCAGAAGTACCAGTGTCAGTGCTAGTAGAAGAACGGCGTGAAATATGCCGCTTCTTCTTATAGCACTGAGACTCGATGTGACCGGCCTTGTTGCAGTAGGAGCAGTGAGGACGGCCACCTCCAGATGGAGGGCGGCCACCACCGCTGTGGCGGCCGCCGGAGGAGGCGAATCTTGCGTGAGCGAGCGATGTAGCGGTGGACGGCGGCGAGCACGAGGGGAGTGGCATCGCACCAAGACCACTCAGGCGAGTCTCCTCCGCGCGTATCTCAGTAAGAGCCTCCAGGAGAGTGACACGAGGGTGACGTGCAAGGAGCTGGGCACGCCGCTGCTCGAACTCGGGACGAAGGCGAGTAAGGAACTCGTAGACCCGCTGAAACTCCAGGTCAGCCCGTGCAGCTAGGCAGCACGGACAAGAGCGACAACCAGCAGTGCGGAGAGAGTCCAACTGACGCCAGACAGCAGAGCTCTGAGTGTAAAAAGCGTCAACAGTAGCATCACCCTGCTGAAGAGAATGCTCCTGACGGACCACGGACAGGTACAAGGCGTCACCAGAGGGCTCGTAGCGCTGACGAAGATGAGTCCACATCTGGAAAGCCGAGGAGAGTCCCACAACCTCAGAAGAGAACTGAGGCTGGACACTGGCAATGAGGACAGCAGCAGCCGAAAGCCGTCGTCGTCGTACCCGAGTATAGATCGCCAGCGATCCTCATAAATCCAGAGCCTCTTGGTAGGCAGAGGCAGCCTTATCATCGGCCTCAGTAGTATCCTTGTCGGCTGTCGGGGCAGCGTGACAAGCGGAGGTTCCGTCGGAGGAGTAGGGCAAGGCGGACAGATGACATCGCCATAGAGGATGCCCCAGAGACGAAGACCACGCATATGGATCCGCATGTGAGACACGAAGTCGGTGTAATTAACACCATCGAAGATCACCGGGCAATGAGGGAGAGAAACAGTACCTATTGGTAGGCGGTGCTGGATGGCACGGCGACCAAGGAAACGAAGTCTAACAGGCGGCGCTGGACGGCGCGACGGTAAGATCGACATTTTTTTAGGCCGACTCAGCTTTTAATGGGCCGCTGCCGCTGACCCAACAACCCCCGTGCGGGATTAGGGTTCCCCACGAGGAGGAGACGGCGGCGGCGCGGCCACCGAGGAGGCGATCCGGCAAAGGCGGCGGCAATGCGGGCGGCAATGAGCGGCCCAGCCAAGGAGCCGACGAGGCGATGGGCGACGGCCGAGGAGGGACGGGCAAAGGGCGGCAATGAGAAGCCGGGAGATGAAGCCGAGGCCGGAGGCCGAGTCCGAGCGGGCAACGGCCAAGGAGCCGACGAGGCGGGCGCCGGACTTCGGGAGGAGGCGCGACGGCCGTCAGGCGTCAAGACGGCGGCGACGACCTTGGAGCAGTGGCGGCGGCCTCCAGGCGTCAAGACGGCAGCGGCGACACGCGGGAGAGTGGCAGCCGGGAGGCGCAGCAGCCCTGGTAGAGGCGCGGTGGCCGGGGACTTCGGGAGGAGGCGCGTCGGCCGGGGAGGACAGAGACGGCCAGCGGGGCGACGGATCTGGCGGCGGCAGCGTCAGATCTGGTGGCCCGACAACGGCGTCGTGACAAACGAAGCGAACCCTAGGTACGCTCTGATACCATGTTATGAATAGCGCTTGTATTCAATATGAGGCCAAATGGCCTATATATATACACAAGGTACATGTGGTAAATATGGAAACTATGGAAAGAGTCCTAATACAACTCTATCTGTATATATCTCTAACATATATCTCTAACATAGAGGAGAACATCTTTACCTTTTTCAAGCATACATGCATGTATTGCTCACATCTTTTGATAGGACTCGGATCAGGTTCTGTGGCTACATCAACATAATATATGCAATAGTATCCTATCTAAGCCATCCAATATAAGCTGTCACTTGAATTTTGCCACCCCCCAACCCCTCTGAATTTTCTCAGAATTTTGAAGAAAACATCAGTTGGTTTTTTAGGCCATTTTTAAAGCTCAAATTATATTGTTGAAATCCTAGACTCACGACGCGGACGCCCAAGTGCACGGTGCCGCCGATAAGGATGCGATCTAACCCTAGACTCGCGAAAGAGGAGAGGAGGGAGACGTTCTGGCTGAATTGGGGAGGAATGAGGAAAAATTGAAGAGGGCAGGGGAGGGGAGCGGCGATTATCATGAGAGGGGGGAGGCACGAGGTGGATACTGTAGATTTTGTCTAGTGATCAGATGGAACGGCTACAGAAAGAGGATAGAAAAACGTATTCTGTAGAGATATAATTAGTAGATTTTTAAATAGTAGAGATATAATTTGTAGATTTTGTAATTTTGTAGGTAACTAAGCTGTTGCCCTAAATTTTGTTGCTTACAGTAAGTAGCAATGCACGATTATTGTAGTGTGCCGACCGAAGAATAGTTTGTACACTTTTATTATTATTATTTTCCGCCAACTATTGCACAAAGGTCGAGGACTAAGGATAGTCTATACATTTCATTATTATTATTATTTTGTGCAAACTGATGCACAAAGTTCGAGAGCTGAGGTCATCTTCGTTTCACCCAATCTCGAACGCTCCTTCAACCTAGTCCTCCCCTCCAAACCGATGCCTCCTCCCCACTCGATGCAACAAGACATTACTAGCTAGCTAGGCATCTCGACTCGCTCGACGCAGTGCTGAGGCGGCCAGCGAGCTCATTGCACCGGATGCCATGGTGGTGCGGTAGGGAGGTCGTTGGATGGTCCAAAACGAGCCTTGCATGGCGGTCGCTTGGGGCAGCAGGTGCGACATCATGGTCGAGCGAAGCCATAATCGGATTCAGTGGCAGCACAGCGGGTGGTTTTTTTGATGAAGCCCTCACTGTGTTCTTTACATTTGTGCTTTGTGCGCAGTCCAAAGGTAATCACTTTGGTTTTCCACTCGTACGTTGGACTACAATGGACTTCTTATATCTAAAAACTAGATTATAAGATAAGGAGCTCACTCACTTTTAAATTAGGTCTCTTAGTTTATAAGATAAGGAGCTCTCTCACTTTTAAGTTAGCTCACTTACCTTCTATAACTAAATTGGGTCTATTTCAACAATCTCACTCTTCATATGTTGGTGTTCCTCAACCGTTCTTCACACATTGGTATTCCTCGGCTATTCATTGCCCTTTTACTGTATACCGATGGTCTCTCAGGGCCTTCTTCATACATTGGTATCCCTCGGCTGTTCACCGTCTCATTTACTATGCAACGACGATCCCTCAAGGTCATGATCTATCAGACATTCCAGTGTCCATTCAGTCAGAGACATTAGAACTAGGCTCCTGTATCACTTGTTGGATCGTAAAGACCTTATCATTTTTAAAAGTTAGCTTATGAGGTGAGAGACTCTCATTTTTAAGTTAGATCATTGCACTTCCACAACCAATATAGAACTATTCCAATGCTACTTCACCCTGGTAGTTTAGCTACGAGTGTTTTATAACAGCACGGCAAATTACATTGAATTCTGGTTTTGCTTAAAACTGTTGGTCATGTAATTTAGATTGAACACACGATGGAACTTGACGGTAGAAAAACACAATCAGCCATGGAGAACATGACTAACTAGTAGACATAAGTCCACCAGCATATGAAGACTTCCTATTTTTGTCTACGCATTGGCCAAACAGAGAGAACTTTCGTTGCACTGGACATGAAGCAACCACGCCAGTGCTAATGACCTAACCCGAGAAAGATTAAAATTACATTTGGTTGCCGATATAAAATCCTAGTAGTCAGTATATCCCAATTTGATTGAGAGAATTTTTGGTATTGCAAGTGTTCTTTTCACCATGCTGGCCACTTGGGCGAGTTGGCCTGAGGTTTGGTTTGACTATCGGAAGAATAATGATCTTGTAAGACCATACTGAGTGCCAACATATTTTATAATGAGTATTTAATTGTATCTGGTTTTGTACTGTCACGTGCTAAGCGGTCTGACCGGCGAGCAGTCCTATCGGCATGTAGTCGGCGGTACTTATTTTTAAGAGAAGTTCTTGTCATGTGCATGAGAAAAATTGTGAGCGGTCCAACTGATCCTTGTGACCACTGGTCCAACCGATGGCTATGGGCCATGGGACGGTCAGACCGATAAAGGTGCCGTGATCTGACTAGGTCCTTGTTATCGGGGTTTGACTAGAGCTGACTACACGGCCAAACCAGCCAATGGTTAGCGGCCCGACTAGCTAGGCAGGATTCAAGAGAGTGGTTTAGTGTGTGCATGGCATAGGTACCGGTGTGTTGCTTTGACTAACGTGAGTCAAGTGTATAAAACTTGTACTCGACATGGTTATTTGGTCTTGGATGCACAGGTGGCTTGAAGAATGTCAGTAGTCAATGGCACATGATCAGGACTAGGCAGAGCAGCTGAGGTCCGTGGGCTCAAATAAGTTTGAGTGAGGCTATATGGCTCAAGCAGGAAGCATAGAGAAGACAAGAATTATAAAGAGGTGAATTAGTGTATATAGTACGCCAAGCGACAAGACCGATACACGTATAGATGCTTCAGCCATATGTTATAAGAAGTTTGACTTTTCAACATCGACTAGCCATCCTCAGGCCAGTCCTTGAGCTTTATGCTGAACAGAGATGCTTTCATTTAACTAGTTACAGGACGCCCATTACAACCCAGCCTGAGAAGTAAACTAATCTAATGTGTGGTGCATAGATATAGCAATCGATGGTGTGGTGCATAGATATATCAATCTAAGGTGTGGTGCACAGACATAGCCTTCAGGTAAAGCCTCTTAGTTTTCTTCTCCTCTTGCTTTGCGAATTTGAGCTCAGAATTGTGATGTATTAATTTTCTTCTCTTAGTTTTCTTCAGGTAAAGCCTCTTAGTTTTCTTCTCCTGTTAGTGTTATTTTCTAAGTATTAATTTTTCATATCCTTTATGGAAGAACGTACACCCTGTGCTCCTGTAACCTTAATGGTTCCACGTAAAAGAGGTCTTCTTTCCTTTACCCTGAAATTAGACCAGTCCATATTTCATTTCACCTGCATACAACAGATGCTATCTACCCAATCAATTGTGTACCATGTTGGCAGCTGTGGCTAGAACAGAGAAACTCCCTCGTTAATGCATATTTTCCGTTTATCAATTTCCTGCGCATGCTTTAAATATCGGGAGGAAAACTTTTTGTTACCTGCCTGGTTACCGCAACCGGCGGTAACTGGCTGGTAACCACAATATTTTGTCTGAATTTTTTTTGAAATATATCTGAACATAGCGGAGATGAATTGGGTATTGATGTATAGAAAAAATATACATGAAACATAGTGGATATTTCAAAAGTCAACTTTTACTGTGGGCCCTATGGAGAAAATATGTCTGGTAGTGTAGCTGGCCACCGAGAAATTCGGTAACCGCCTCTAACTGACGAAATTTTTTTCTGATCCCATTTTCGCCTTAGAAGAATCAATCGGTCTTACATGTATGGCCTTCAGGTGAAGTTTATTTCGTCATTAGCAAGACATAATCTGAGCTGTGACTCATTTCGCAAGACAGCAACATGATTCATCATGTACAATCCCTACCGTGTGGCAATTACTATACGATGGGATTGTACATGATACAGAGATACCAGTATTCCAGAGAAGCAGCGACATAATTCCTTTGGTGTAGGACAGAAAGGCAACGGAGAGTAGAGAGGTGAATGGTACCACTAAAATTTTCTATAAATATTCTTGATCATATTCTTCAATAATTATAGAGCTACTGAGAATTGAATCCATAGCGAAGATCTCAAGTGAAATCTACCAAGAATTCAACCTCAGAGAGTAGCGAGGTGAATGGTGCCGATTAAACTTTTCTATAAGTATTCTTGATCATATTTTTCAATAGTTATAGAGCCACTGAGAATTGAATCCATAGCCAAAATCTCAAGTGAAATCTACTAAGAATTCAACCTCAGAAAAAAACCAAAGCCTAGATGTCTAATCTCCAACAGGGGGGCGGTCTGACCTCTCTCCAGTCAGCCTGACCGCTGTGAATAGTAAAATCAGCCAAAGCTGTAGTAATTTCAGTACTGTTGCGAAATATAAAATTCACATAACTTTTGATCCGATGATCTAAAAGTCGTGAAACTGTACACATCATAATCAAGGTCTCAGAAATCTATTCCATCCATAGATCACAAAAACCCAAGTCAAATTGCTGGCTTCAGTGAGCCGTATTGGTAAATTTTGCTATCTGTGAATTTGAGTGGCTTTGAGTACCCTCACTTCAGTGAGTTGTCTCTCTATTTTGTTTTGATCAATGAGCCGTATTGGTAAATTTTGCTATCAGTGAATTTCTGAGTAGCACTAGTACTAGATGACTGTCCATGATAATTTGTGAGATTAAAATTGCTCAATGATATTAATTCGTGAGGTTAAAATTGCTCAATTGATAAGTAGTTAATATAGACGTTTGGTGGTAAATGTTGCCTCAAACATCTCAGTATTTGCACACCAAAACCAATTTACGAAAACAGCATTTTTGGCCACTGGAGGTAGCCAAACATGGTCAGAGAGAGGAAAACTAACTTGTAATTGCTGTCCAAAGTGAGTACAATGAGAGTAGACATTACAGGTAAAAAAAATCAGTATTCTCTTCACAACGGACAAAAATGAATACATGATACATAAACCTTACTCGTTTGCACGTGTGGGCATCTTGGCATATTGTATATGGCGGTGATGTGTCATATATGTATGTTTAGGTACAGTTCATATTTAGGAACATATAAAGAAACAAAGAGTGGATTCATTATAGAAGACGTGAAGAAAAAAGACGGAAAATAGCACATCGTTTCGATTAGAAAGTTACTAGCAACTTACACTGAGCATGAATGGCAAATCATCCGAAAGGAACCAAGAAAAGCACCAGTACTTGGCCGGCGTACTGTGATGTGCTGATCGTCCGTGCCAACGCCGGGCACCGCCCCCTTGGCGTCCTGTTCTTCTTCTTACAATTTTATTCTGTTATTTTATTCTTTATTTTTCTGACATTCTTTAGTATTTCCTGCACATTTTTTAATATATTCTTGTTTTTCTGACATTTTTTTCTTCACATTCTTTAATTTCTGACATTCTTTAGTTTGTAATATCACAAATGAGTTCACGCTCTTAATCGATTAAACTGCAAACGGATCAGAACTACCCACATAATTAACGATAATCGATTCCTTCCAATTATTCAGCAGCGCATCACGCCAAATTATTTCAGTCATACATGAGATTGATTATTCAGGTCGATGGGAGGGTGGAGGCTGCTTGTGAGTCGTGGCAGACTAGCTTGCATTCTGCGTCTGACGCAAAGCATTGCCCTTTGGCCGGGCAGCAGTAACACAGAGGCTCGCATGGACCTATCAAATTCCTTTCGCACGGCCATACGTCTGGTCCTAAACCTGTAGATTAATTATAAGATTAAAACTCCTGGCATATCGTATATGACAGTGGTGTGTCATATATATGTGTTTAGGTACAGTTCATATTTAGGAACATATATAGTAGAGAAACAAAAAGTGGATTCATTCTAGAAGATGTGAAGAAAAAAGACGGAAAATAGCACATCGTTTCGATTGGAAAGTTACTAGCTACTTACACTGAGCATGAGTGGCAAAGCATCCGAAAAGAACCAAGAAAAGCACCAGTACTTGGCCGGCGTACTTCATGTAGTTTGCCATGCGCACTAGTAGTTTGTGATCTACAGAGAATGTTCGCCACCCGATGATTGGTTCCTTGTTCCTTGGTTCATATATATAGGCAAACATGCATTATGTTTATTACCGATCACGATTTGATTGCCTCCTGGCTGTCAACATTTATTATATATCTATCTGTAGGAAGATTTATAGCAGAGAATTGATTACGTGCGTGTTGATAAGGATGTACATTCTTCACAAATTTATAAATGACAAGTGATTATGTCAAGGTTGATTAGGATATGTGAACTCCTTGGATTCATAAATGTAAACTGTATTGTTTAATGTTACTCAGGTTAATTAGCGATTAACTATTGTCTATTGAGTTAAACTTCCTTCTATATTATTGTTGAGATACAGGTAGGCTAAACTAGCGCAGATTAAAGTTTTCTGCCACGTAAACTAGAAAGTCATACAAGTGAAAGATCATAGATCATTATCACTAAAAGCGTAGTGCAGCGGAAGTTGGGTTGAAGCGGCGGTTCAACGAAGCATGTGTCGGTGTAGTCGATCTAGTCAATCGTCTCCTCGCGATCATCCCGATTAGCACCGCAGTCGCAGCAGCACCTCTACCGAGATCCACACATCCAGGGATGGAACGCCGTGCAATAATGTGCTAGCACCAGCGCATACGGGTTATAAGATGTGGCGGCTAGAGTTTCGATGGGTGTGTCTTAGGGTACATCCATTAGGCCCCTGCACCTCCCTTTATATAGCCTCTAATTGGACCCTTATCCGATAAGATCAGATATCGTATCCAACTCGGAAAGCCTTAGGTTGGATCTTTATCTAATACAAGAAATCATCTCTCACTCGGAAAGCCTTCAACCAGATCCAATATTAGTAGAGATCGTATCCCGCTCGGAGTCTATCATCAGGACTCTTATCGTTTTGATCCATTAAGTGTGTGATCCTGTAGATTCATACGTATTTAGTCATGAGCCGAAAACTCCTTTTCGGTCCATAAGTTGGTAGCAGTCCCTAGCAGGACATAACAAGTCCTAAATATATATAAAGATTATATATGATGAACATACATAGTGTTTATGTACCGATCCCTTTGTCTCATAATACCATATCAAACTCAAGGAGAGAAGCATGCCATCCTTTGATAGTTTGATTCTTCACTCAAATCTGTAGTAGATTACTTAGCTGTGATTGACTCCTCAACTATATTCGGCATGCTCATGCACTTCCTTAATCTAATCACATCGAGGGCCCAAAGATATCCCTCATGTTATATAGGTGGGACAAATTCTATTTTGATCACTCATATTCCTCCGCATGTTTCAAAGTAAACTTGAAAGCTACCTTTATGATCATCCAGTTACAGAGTAGTGTTTGGCAACTCTAAGTAAAATACATGTAGAAAACTGTGATGATCTTAGGTCTAAGGATCCTATATACACTATGTATGAGACCAATTGATGACACTTAAGAATATAACAATTCTCGTAGTGTCTCATAGTGGGTCAGTCTAACACCATGTTTCCTAACCTGTGTCCACATTATTAATATGATATCTCTATATCCATGATCCGTGAAACATGATTATCAATCAATACATGTGATGATCTATAAATCATAATTATCCCACGTAAATAATATAAGATCAACGATGATTTAGAATAACATCAAAATATGAATAAAGAGTTCCACGAACATGTCACATACTTGTTGATCAATATAAAATATATTTATTCAAGGAATAAAATAACATATTATTGAGAAGATCATAAACATAGAAGTGATACAATCATCTCTATGATTGTCTCTAGAACATATCATTAACAATCTTCCACTTGCATCAGAGTCAATCATGCAAGTATCTAATACCCATAGCTCTTGTGTGCGCATCATGCTTTGGCTGTGAAAGAGGTTTTGTCAATAGATCAATAATATTTAAATCCATGTACACTTTGCATATCTTAACATCACCTCTATCATAATCCCACGAATGAGGTAAAAACGCCGAAGTATGTGCTTGAATTTTTGATGCGATCTAGGCTCCTTAGCTTGCACAATAGCTCTACTATTATCACAATAGAGATTCATTGGACCAGAAGCACTAGAGACCACTCCCAGCTCACAGATGAGCTTCTTTATCCAAACAACCTCCTTTGTAGCTTCAGAAGCCATAATATACTCAGCCTCCATTATATATCAGCAACCGTCTCTTGCTTGACATATTGATATGTACATATTCTCACTTAGGTTTCCATTTAGGAAAGCTATTTTGACATCCATCTGTCATATCTCATAATCGAAATATGTAACAATAGCTAGAATGATTCGGACAGATTTAAGCATAGCGACATACAAGAAAGTTTTATCTTAGTCAATACCTTGAATTTGTTTGAAACGCTTTGCCACCAACCGTGCCTTATGGATATGAACATTTCCATCCATGTCTACCTTTTTCTTAAAAACGCACTTACACTCAATGATTTTTTATATCATCGGGTGGATCAACCAAGTTCTAAACATAATTATCATACATGGATTGAATATCAGATCTCATGGCTCCAAGCCATTTCTTAAAGTTCGGGCCCATCATTGCTTCCTCTGAAGTCTTACACTCATCATTGTGTAACAACAAAATGTCATGTCGATACCTTATTGATAATTGACGTGGCCTTTCAGACCTACGTGGGGCTGATGCCTCTTCCATAGGTTTTACAACACTTGTATATTCAATAGAGGTTCAGTAGGAGTTGAAATATTTTCTAATAGCTCTTGAATTTCTTCGAGTCTCACCGAACTCTCACAAACTCTTTTGGGAGAAACTCTTTCTCTAAAATGACATTGTTTCGAGCAACAAACACTTTATTCTCATCCCTTTTATAAAAGTAACATCCTTTAGTTTCTTTAGGATACCCCACGAAGAAGCATTTATCAGATTTAGGTGTGAGGTTATCAGACTTTAAACGTTTTACATATACTTCACAACCCCATATTTTGAGAAAAGATAACTCGGGACACTTCTCAATCCATATCTCATGTGGTGTCTTCTCTACGGCTTTTGATGGAATCCTATTTAATATGAACATAGCTATTTCTAGAGCATACCTCCAAAAAGACAATGGCAGATCAGATTGACTTATCATAGACTGAACCATGTCTAATAAAGTCTGATTATCGTTCAGTCACCCTATTCCATTGAGGTGTTCTTAGTGGAGTTAGCTATGGAATAATTGTACATTGTTTTAGATGATCACCAAACTCATGGCTCAAATATTCTCCACCATGATCTGGTCGTAAGGCTTTAATTATCTTTCCAAGTTGATTTTGTATCTCATTCTGAAATTCCTTGAACTTTTCAAAGGATTCAGATTTATGCCCCATTAGATAGATGTATCTATATCTACTAAAGTCATCAGTAAAAATTATGAAGTACAGAAACCACTTCTAACTATTGAGCTCATTAGTCTAGATACATCCGAATGTACTAAGTGGGATTCAAATTATTAGGCTGAAGTCTCTTAGCATTAATGTTATAAACATGTACATCTTCAAGATTTAAAACATATAATTCATTCATCAATGGAGCATGACCATAAAACATATCAGTCAAATAATTTGAACAACAATTGTTCTTTATTCTGATCTCATAACATTCTACTCCTAAACATGAAGTAGAAATAATGTTTTTGCTTAAGACTGGAACATAATAATAATTATTCAATTCCAAAACTAATCTTAAGGGTAATGATAATGGTAAAGTGCTAACAACCAACGTAGCAACTCTTACTCCATTACCCACGCGAAGGTCAACCTCGCCTCTTGCTAAATTGCTACTCCTTATCAGCCCATGCATCAAATTGCAAATCATTCCAAATGGTCAGATTAATTACTAAAGAGACAGTAGTACTTCAATTTACCCAACATGATAGAAATTTAAACAATCATAATAATCATTCTAATTCTTTTTGCACACCCCCAATAACTCTATGAGTTCCAAACATATATAGACAAATTCTAAATCACAGTTCTTCCAGAAACTATTAAAAGGTAACATCAAAATTAATCAACTACACTTCCAAGGATGCTAGTTGAAATTAATTATGCACCACACTAACTTCTCAACTTGACAATTCATACCTTACGAATTAGTTTATATGATTACCACCTTCCACTTAAGCATAGCAAAACACCACAAAGAGTTTTAACACTCTCTTTCAGAAAGGAGAAGAAAATAAACTTCAATACTTGAAATAATCTAAAGGAAAAACATAGATCCAAGACTTTCACTTATCAATGAGTTTTGCAACTCAAAACTTGCATTAATAAAAAAAATACCAAGCGAACCAATAAGCCATGAATCTTTAACACCCCAGCCTAACATAGGCCTGAAATGTTACTAACTATCCATAATATATCATCAACTAATATAAATTACCTAAAAATTTCGGCATAACCTCCTTTGTTTATTAACGAAATACCAGTTCCGACAAGCATGAATAGCACAAGTTCTAAATAATGAACGGAAAGATAATATCAAAAGGTACTAAGTCTTTATTACATTTAATCTGATGAAATATAAACTGAACCAATTAAGCTATCAAGCCAACAAGATTATCATGACTGTCTTTATTTCTTAATGAAGGAATTGTGCACGTGAATCTGAACTAGCCATTCATGTCCCCATGTATGCTGATCTCACATTGGTACCTAAAATAAACAAACAACAACAAGGGTGAGTCCAACGACTCAGCAAGTATAACTGTATCAAATGCAAGCATGAACATTAACTCTCAAGTTAAACATATTACATATGAATTTCATGCTATGCATTATGATCAAAAGCTCCTCTTTCTCATCTCTTTCGCATTTTACCGTGTCTGGTGTGCATCCGTCAATGCACACCATGCCTGTACCCTCTGTACAGGGACCAATTGCCCACACTCCGCAAGTGTGGGGACCTCGATGCTTGATCACCACATGACCAAGACTTCAACAGTTCTCAATATAATGCATATATGTGAATGTATCAACAAGATAACATGCATTCACCATACTACGCATCAACAAATCTCATAAATGCCATAATGTAAACATAACATAAATAGCATTAACAACTCATAACATTACTCAAATTCATAAGTAAAGCATTCATAACTCAAACACCACTCATATCATCCAAATCACTCAATCACACAGATTAATCATAGCAAGGTTATACTTGCCTCAACCATGAGACAACGAAGAACGAGCGGTATATAAACCCCGAATCCGCTCTACTCCTGAATAATTAATTAATAATTACTAACATGATAGTAGCGGGTTTCTAGATATAAAATAACAGCAACCCCAATTAACCCAACAATTTATCTCAATTAAATCCCCAACTCCCCTCGGCCAAATCTGCCCAACCACAGACAGCCGACTTCAAAAAATCATAACTTTCAGCACATAACTCCAAATTAAGCGTTCTTGGACTCTCTGTAAATATAATTAAATTATATACAAAAACTTAGTTGGGGAGACTCTCTGATTCGGCCATTTACTAACCGATCCAAACCCTTTTCTAAAACATCCAAATTCACGTCAGACTCTCTGGACAGCGCACTAAAACAGGCATAACTTTCGCCCAGAAATTCGGAATCCGGACTTCTTTACCTATATTGAAAGCTAAGAAACTTATCTACAACTTTCTCAATTTGAAGGACTCCTGAATCGCAACTATTTCCGTCGCACAAACCGATCTACTAAACTCTGTCCAGAACTACCCCGATCTGCAAAACAGTAGCACTAGAAAATTCATAACTTTCGCTACACAAATCCGAATCACATGTTCTTGTACTCCCTGGAAAGATAATTAAACTCTATACAACTTTCTAGAAGGGGTCCAGACCTGAATCCCGACGAAACTAGATCAAAACCGCCGAGAAACAACTTCTGTCCCAGCAGCCCAGAAAACCGACGAATCTAACTTGATTAAAAACCAATCTAGAGACTACCAGGGATTACCCTTGACGACACGACGACGCACACGTCGACGAACATGATGAACACGGCGACGAACACGCCCACGGTCTCCTCCTCTCCTTCCTCCGGATCCACGCGACACGGCGACGAACGACGACGACGGCGCTCCGGGGAGGAGACGACGACGAAGACGATGACGGCGACGACAACGACGAAGACAGAGGCACCACGGCGCAGCGAGGACGACGACGCGGCACGGTGGAGACGGCGCGACAGCAGGGCGGCGCGGCGGGCGGCGCACGGCGGCGGCGGCGCTGGCGGCAGCGTGGCGGCAAAGACAAAGGCAGGGAGGCGCAGGGAGGCGGGCGCAAGGGAGGCGGGGGTGGCGGCTCCTGGGGTGGGGCTGCCTACGGTTTTAAGAGGTGGCCTCCCTCCCTCTTGGGCCTAAAACCCACAGGCCAAGGCCTAGGCCCAGTTGCCTTAGATTTTAGAAAACCCCTCAAAATTCTTACAAATTTAATTATTTCACAAAAGACCCTCTCTCTATTAATTAAACAATTAATTAAATAATTTCTGGGGTATTACAGAATCACAACAAGGCAAAACTCACACGAAGGGACCAGCCTTTCAAGTCAACAATAAGCACAGGTAGCAAAAGTATCTCATTAGTCTGGAAAGAAACAATAACTGCTTCATGGAACAGGTAGAGACCCATTGCATACCCTCAACTGCAAGAACCACAAACTCAAAAGAAATTCATTACTGTAATAGGCCAAGAATCGGCCAGAATCTACTTAAGGAAGATAACAACTTTTCTAAAGAAACGCATTCACAACATCTGCAATTAAGTTACCTGAGGTAACTACATCATTAATCCCCATGCTTCAAACAATGGTATAACCTGGTAAAAGCCAAGGCAGCAAAAACAACCTCTACATTAACATTGATAGTTCTCACTCATAACAGTCATAGGAGCAAATCATAATCATACGAGATTATCTCATAATGTAAATCATCAATACAACATGTCAAAAGCATAAATGCAATGCTTGACCCATCCCATCCTACTGTGCACCAGTGTGTCAATTTAATAGTTTAATTACCACGAACCTAAAGCCCGCTCTGATACCAACTGTAACACCCCAGGACCCACAATGCCCTGGAATGCTGCTAGAACTACTCTACAACTAGCCAATTTATAAAATAAACTAAACTAGCAACAAATACTAAACGATATAGTATAAGCGGAAGCGTAAACAACTAATGGAAAATAGAATAATAACAATTCAATATTCATAATCAACTTCAACATAATAACCAAAGGAACGGTTCCGAATTAAACATTAATAAGATGAAACATTCATCAACAGGCTAACTAAGCAAAGACTAGAGTTCTTCAACTTTATTTCAGCATTAAAACAAAATCCATGTGCATCAATGTGGTGCTGCTCTACCCTTCCCAATGCATGCTCAAAGTCCACCTATAGGGAGGGGGAAACAAGGGTGAGATAAAAATCTCAGCAAGCAAACAGTTTAACGAGCTATTCAAACTACAAACAATTATACATCATTATTTATAATTCCATACAACCACAACTACAATTCATGTTCACAATTATTAAATCACCATAATCTTCTATGAATAATAGCTCTTCAATTTCAGATTTAATTGGCATATGAATGCAGTTATTTTATCCACAATTAAATGCAAATGAAATATTTAATCTTTCACAACTACAATAGATTAATCATCGATATTTAATTTTCCATAAATAACAATGTGATATCCTCAACTTCAAATCACCATCAAAGACAATAAAACATATGTATGATCATCTCACTACTTTATTAATTCTCACATCCATAATTGCTATCAACAATTAATACAAGTGAAAAGAATCTCATGCCACAACCACAACTCTTACCATACATAAGGGACGAATCCAATTCCACGACCACATTCACAATCATCATACCACAAATAGCTCACAAGATCCAATTCCACATTACAACTAGAAAGTTGTATATTCCACAAAATAACATCACCACAATATGTTGCATATGTATGCAAATAATCTTTCCACAATACAATGCATATGAATGCTTCATGCTATGCTCCACATCACTCTTGCCAGGGCAGGAATTGTAGTTCATCGTATTACGGCAATATACGATGCTTCCGCGGGCGAAGAGGTGCATCGTATTACGGCAATATACGATGTTGTACCGGTACGGTCGCGGCTAAGTGCAGCGACATCCACATATGCAAATGACATGCTATGACATGAATGATATGATAATTCATTAATCACATTAATTCATCCAAAAGGAGCATTATCATGCTCTCAACATATCCACATCCACCACATATTATTTTCATGTCTACATTATAACATTAAGCAAGAAATCCACATATCTACTAGCATAATATCAACATATCAATGTATAAATACTTGCTATCATCTCTACAATTAAAATATCTTGCAATCATGACATAATGTATCAAATTAAAATAATAATGTAAATTGCAAGTAGAAAGAATAACAAGTTAAACGGTAGCAATCACCGCTACGTTTACTTGCCTCAATCCGACGAAGCGAAGTACAACAGAGATCAAGAGCGCTCAGGGACAAGACCATCTGTCCATAAGACAACTCTCAGCACACAACCACAGCATACAAACACAACATAAATATATAAATCATCGCTAGAACCCCGAACCCGCACAATCTCCTCCCCGCTCAACAATTCAACAAATTACTCTCTGTAGCAGTGCTGCTTCACAATTTTGTATCTTTAAAAATATAAATCGAAATATAGCAAATGATACCTATCTAGATTCATGACTTAAAAACCTACAATTTTCATGGAGAACACCTGTTTTTATTTCAATCACAGCTAGGAGTAATTTAATGCCCAAAACAGAGGAAGAACTCTGTTCTGGCAGACGGGACAACAGTATTAAAACGCGTTCCAACAACAACACAGAGGTCTAAAACTTCTGAAATTTATATAGTTGCTATATCTCGAAATTATCTACAACTTTCTCAATTACGGCCAAGGCCAAACAATTCGTTTAATATTTTTAAACTCCGGATTACCGTCGGACTGTACCAATCTGTCCGCCTGACGGACAGCGGTATTGTCGACTCCGTATCTCCCAGATCCCACGGTAGAAAATTTTGAAACAAATACAGGAGATGAACCTGGAAGTCCTCTACAACTTTTCTTTTGGGAATACCCGCAGGAAAATTCTTTTTCTAGATCAAAATTGTGCGACAAGGCGCGCTGCGCGAATGAATCTAAAAACAGTCAGCGTCTAATCTCTAATCGGGTAATTGATCTATTAACTATCATCAAATTTCGTGCCAAGAACCCTAATTATTCTATAAAACAGAGGATTTGGGATGGGGAAAAATTACCTAGATGAAGAATTTTCCCAATTTTTCCTCCTCTTCTTCTTCTCCTTCTCCTTCTCCTCCTTCTCCTCCTTCTCCTTCTCCTTCTCCTTCCTCTCTTCTTCTTCCTTCTCTTTCTCCTTTACTCCAATGGATGGCATCCATGTGAGGAGTGGGGAGGCGCAAGAGGGAGGGGGGTGGCGGCCAGGGGTGGAAAAAGGGTAGAGGGGCCAAGGGAGGGGTTTATAAAAGGGGTGTTAGGGTTTGGGAGGGGGTACGGGCCTCCATTTGGGCTGGCTGGCCCAAAGCGGCTAGCCCACCCCTCCGGACAACCCAAAATTTTATTTAATTAATTTTACAATGTTCTACAATTCATATTTTTCCCTTCCCGCGATTTACCGAAAAACCGGCGACTCCGCGATTGTTTCAAAAACTTACGACGTAACGACGTTCAGGGTATTACATCGCCGCCCTTGGGGCCTTGGTCACCCGTCCCATCGTCGTCGCTCCATCCCTCCACCTCGCTGAGGTCGAGGTCGTCGAAGGCGGTGAGGACGCTGTGGAAGAGCTTCTTGGCTTTGCCAAGATCGCGGAACTTCATCTTCCCTTGTGCATGGACTAGAGGCTTCTTGTTGCGGTTCTTGTCGGTGTAGTCGTTCTTGCCCGAACCGCCGTAGTTGTTCTTGCCCTTCTCCAGCTTGGGGCAGTTTGCTCGAATGTGGTTGGGGCCACCACACTCGAAGCAGATCACGGGTCCTCCTCTCTTTCCGTCCCTCCTCTTGTAAGCATGGAAAAATCTCCGAGCTAGGAGGGCTAACTGCTCATCCGCAAGCTGCTCTAACTGATCATCAGTTATGTCATAGAGAGCAGCAAGGGAGAATCCACACAGTGAGCATCTGTCGAGCTTATCCGAGTCGAAGTATGTGAGACCGACCGCTCGGAGGTTGCTCAGAATCTTGTGAAAACGCGCAAAACACTCATCGAGGGACTCGCCAGCGAGCATTTCAAACTTGTTGTAATCTCGCTTGAACTGGTCCTGTCGCACCGTCTTTATTGGGTGGTGCCCTCATGGTAAGCATCGAGGGTCTCCCAAATATCGAAAGCGGACGAAAGATGAGATATGCGGTCAAATTCGCTACGACTCAGGCCCTGGATTACGATGTTCCTTATCTTAGCGTTTGCCTCAACATCACCATATTCTCGACGTTGATGTTGTCATCGGCAGGAACAATAAACCGGACCTTGACCTTACGCCAGATGGCATACCCCTGAGCCTGGATGTATGTCTCCATTCGGCTCTTCCAAAAGGGGTAATCAATGCCATCAAAGACGGGAGGCTTGGTTGAGTACTTATTTGTCGCTATGGCTCTAGAGACCGGTTAAGATCTATTGAAAAGAGCTAACCGGCTCTGATACCAATTGTAGGATCGAAAACGGCAACGAGAGGGGTGAATGGTGCCTTCAAAAATTTCCCATCAGAGTATCCACACAACCTCTCTTCTCCGATAGCCAAAAAGGCTACGAAGAAGTAGAATGGATGATTACTTAAAAAGCCAACATCCGAAAGAATGTGACTGAGAGACTCCCAAAAACAGTAGGTCACTGTTTGACAAAAAAACGGCAAATCGCCAACCGAAAGGAGCACAACTAGAGAACAGCCTGAGTTCCAATCACTTCAACAAAGATTAGATGCTGCAAGCCCAAAGCAGAAAAAGAGAGATCAGGTGCTGAAAATAGACAGGAAATCGGCTGCAGAGAATAAACCATAAACCTGCAGTCCGGAGCGCATCTTCCCAAAAATAACCGAAGCTATTCAGCAGCAAAAGAACTAAGAAACTGAATTTACAGCTAACCAACATAACACAGAAAGGCTAGGACTGACTGCAAAAGGGCTTGTCTCATCTCCGGTTCTGCATTTTAATTTTTGTAGAGTAAAGACAGCAGCTGCAGGCTAGAGAAAAGCACAACCGAAAGGGGAGAAAAATCAGTCCAGAGCAGCAAATAAAAGAGGAAAGTAAAAACAGAAAAAGGAGACAAAACTGAAGGAAGCCAACTAAAAGAAAAAGAGAAAGAGATCACAACCAAAGAGGGAGAAGAAATTGTCTACTGACTGCCGACAAAGAATGAAAAAGAAGCTGCTAAAAAGGGGAAGACTGAGAAGATAAAACAGTGTACAAGAAGCAGGACCCTAGCAGCCGAAAAGAAATAAAGAGCAAATTTGTCTGCTGCGGCTGAACTGTAGTTTGATGCAAGAACCGAACTGATCTTTGACGCTCGGTAAGAAACAAAATTCAGCAGATGGATAGTAGCTACTAGCTGAAATAAGCAAAGAAAAATGCTGCCGAGAGAATCAATTGACAGAGGCAAACATAACAGAGGCACAAACAGAGAAGATAGAGTGAAATCAAAAGCATCTTAGACTCAGAAGAACTCAATTAGATACCAAGAGATGAAAGATTTCAAAATCAGGAGTTTGCATCCATTTCATCTCACCAATCAAGCCCTACATCCCCATACGCATTAGATAATCAAGAACCCAACACCATAACTAAAACACACACACACATGGAGAGCAAATGCATAAAAACCCTCAAAGGCTACTAGAGAACACCCTCTCTATTTATAGCCTTCCACTAACGGGTTCCCCATTTGCTTTATCCATTAGTTCTCAACAACTCTGCGCTTTATCTATTAGCGCCAACAACTTCCGTGCTTTACCCGCTAAACCCGAACGGAGTCCGCTCCCACTTGTGCAGCCTCGCAAAATTACCATTTCGCCCCTCCTGCACCTTCCGGGAAGGTTCCGCGCTCCTTGTCATCCACGACTCGCAACCACATCGAATCTCCGCCGTCTTCGACACATCTGACCGTTCTGACCTCGACACCGCCTGTGTCTAGTCCAGGCACCTCGTGTCTCACCACGACTCCGTCTCGACGTCCTTCAGCCAACTCAGACAAGAAACACATCAAATAGCACCACTCGATAAATGTAAGCATAATAAAGTCCAAACATGTCGAATCATCAGAATATGCATCCTAATCCCATACGACCAAGTTTGATCATGTCCGATCGAGCCCGTTACACCATGCAACGTCTTGGTCCGAACTAACCAACTCAAACTTGACTTTCCTAAACCAATGTCAATTACTCATCATACACACGGGATGACCTCCACATGGTTTCTCATTTCTCCCCTGTTTCGATTGACCTAGCTTTAGCTGAGCACGGTAGCCTCAGTCTAGTCCCTGTGGAGAACACGACACTCGCCGCTATTTCAGTGGCAACCCGTGCACTTGCGGGTGTGCTATTTTAGCACGATCACTTATCTACCAGAGCCTATATCAATCGATCAACATGAACCGATCTAAACTATCATATCAGACAAGAAATAGATCTAATCTACTACCACCATATATCAACAATATGCAACCAATGTAGATCAAATACTACATAGGATGACTCTGATACCATCTTTGGGATACCGGTAGGCTACACTAGTACAGATTAAAAATTTCTACAGCATAAACCATAAAGCGATGTGACTAAAAGATCATAGATCGTTACCACTAGATGCACAGTGCAGCAGAAGTAGAGTTGACGCGGTCGGTTCAATGAAGCGCACATCGGTGTAGTAGACATAGTCGATTGTCCTCTAGTCAATCATCTCCTCCTTGCAATCGTCCCGATCAGTGCCACAATCGTAGCAGCGTCTCTACCGAAGTCCATATGTCTAGGGATGGAATGTCGTGCATCCGTATACTAGGACCAATGCGCACAACAAGGGTTATGAGAGCTGGTGGCTAGAATTTCGATGGGTGTGTCTTAAGATACCTCGCCTAGCCCTCGCACCTCCCTTTATATACCTTTCAATCAGATCCTTATTTGATGTGATCATATATTGTATCCAACTCGAAAGGCCTTAGATTGAATCTTTATCCAATATGAGTAGATATCGTATCCCACTTGGAGCACCTTCAACTAGATCCAATATGAGTAGAGATTGTATCCCACTCAGAGTCTATCATTAGGACCCTTATCGTTCTGACTCGTTAAGTGTGTAACCCTATACCTTCATGTATATTTGGCCATTGCCGAAAACTCCTTTCCAGTCCATAAGTTGGAAGTGGTCCCTAGCAGGACATAACGACTCCCATATAAGCATAAACATCATATCAGACGAACCTATATAGTGCTTATGTACCAATCCCTTTGCCTCATGATAACAGATTGAACTCAATGCGGAAGCATACCATCTAATGACAACTCGATTCTTCATTTGAATCTGTAGTGGATTACTCAGTTGTGGTTGAGTCCTCAACAACATTCGGCATGCCCATGCACTTCCTTAATCTAACCACATCGAGGGACCCAAAGATATCTCGCCCGTTATATAGGTGGGGTAAATTCCATATTGATCATTCACATTCCATGCTTCAAAGTAAACCCAGAAGCTACCTTAATGACCACCCAGTTACAGAGTAATATTTGACAACCTCTAAGTAACTATTACACACATAGGAAACTGTGACGATCTCAGGTCTAAGAATGCTACATACACTATATATAAGACCAACTGATGACACTTAAGAATATAACAATTCCAGTAGTGTCACGTAGTGGTAATCCAACACCATGTCTTCTAACATGTGTCCACATTATTGATTTGATATCCCTATATCTATGAACTGTAAAATATAATCATCAACTAATACATATGTTGATCTATAAATCATAATTATCCTATGTAATGACATAAGATTAGGGATGATTTAGAATAACATTAAAACATGAATAAAGAGCTCCATAAACAAGTCACATACTTGTTGATCGATATGAAATATATTTATTTAATGGACAAAGTAACATATTATTTAAAAGATCATAAACATAGAAGTGACACAATCATCTCCATAATTACCTCTAGAGTATATCACAAAGAATTATGTAGTGAATTCCATGCTTTCCACGTGCAAACAAAAGCTATGCTCTCTCACACACAAAATTATTTTCTTTATTAGGAATTTAGAAAATTAATCCAAGATGACCTTAAAATAGGGGTTACTTGTCGTTTTTTAGTCATACTTTTTTAGGGGAACTAGAGAGCTTTCATTCATTAACAGAAGTTGAATTACAATCTGAACGGAGGCTAGATACTAAGAATGGAGGACTCACACCAAGACACTCGTGTGTAGGGGTGAAAACAGATCGGATAGTTTCCGATCGATCTGGATGAAAACGAATACGGATTGTGTCGGATCGGATTTTCTTCGGATAATTCCCTGATCGGAAACAAATACGGATTTTTTTTTGTTGGAAATGAATATGAATACAGTAGGCCTGATATCCGGTAAATATGAATACCAATGCAGATTATCCGGATAATACGGAATCAGATTGTCGGGATTTCTGCCCAACATTGCCCACCTCTCTCTCTCGCGAACACGCGAATAGCTATAATTCAAAAGTCATAAACCAAAAGTCATAAGTCACAACCTAAAATAATCCACCCAGTTTCAATCTCAAATTGCAAAATCAAATATGTTACAATCCTTAACTGTCAATACCATTTATTTTATCCCTCCAAGTTAATTGAAAGCGGTTTTGCTAGAAAAAAGATGACTTGGCCCGCATGTCATGCTATAACAAACAAAAGATGACATGACACCCTTTCTCCTCTCTCTTGCTGCTTCTCACGTAGGCCTGGTAATGGGCCAAGATTTATAGGGCCGAGAGGGGTGGGTTTTTAAATAGGTTGGCTTTGGGTCGTACCAAATGGGCAAAAATAGAAAAGGGTAAGAACAGAGTTGGGTTGGCTTTTAAATAGGATGGAGCTAGGATTTAAGTGGGCTAGTAATTTTGAGCCAAATCCAAAATTTTAGCCCATAGAAGAAATAGGGCCGAATGGAAGGAATAGGGCCGAATCCATGCACCTCAACCCTACGTCCCTACGAGTAGCGCACAGCCTTTGCCGGTCTCTAGACTCCATGCTCCTACGAGCGACGCGTGAAGGCGCTAGCAGTGCTGCGTCGTCCGGCCATCTTCAATAGCAGAGGTAAGCAAATCTCTCTCTCTGCGCGACAGATCGATTCTTTGTTACTAGGGTTGGTTACCTAAGAGCTAAGCCCCTTTCCAGGTGCAACCATCACATAGCTCTTCCCAGTTCTCTACCCTGTCCAGACAGGCGCACTATTCTACCATCGGGATCGTGCATGATCTGCCACGATTCGCTGCAACCGGTTGTGATCTGCACCGAGAGGTAGGTCACACGCCACTAGGTAAATTTTGATCGCTTCTAGTCTCAGCTTGCTGTGCGTGCGTGCATATCTTTCTTGTTTTGTCGTGTGACCTGAACGCGCAACTACTAATTAACGTGGTTGGCTCCTAATCTTTCTTGTACCGAAGCATGATTAGTAGCAAGAGTAGGCCAATCTCTTGTTGTTCCTTGCTCTTTTACATTGTTGTGGTTACAAACCAAACAGAGAGATAGTAGTGTGATAGTGGAAATATTAGATGAGCAATGCTTTCTCTGGGTACTCTCCAGGTCCAGGACAACTTTATATATATTCATATGGGGAGTATTTTACAGTTATGTCCTTACACCCAAGCATCCCACTCAAGGGCATTTATGTCATTATACATGTCCCATTTTGGGCTTTACGGCCTTCTAACAGGCCGGCTGGGTTTAGGTAGGGGCCACCCCTACAACAGGTGCCTCTCATGGTGAAGGGCTTCACAGGCCGAAACCATGTTGCTGAGCCATTTGGCCCCCTCCGTCCCTACGGCATGTGACTTTCTGTGATCTTGGGCAGAAATGCCTTTGCCAGCGCGATCGAGCTCCGCACCGAGGATGCGGGGTTGAACTGGCTGCCGAAGCCTCCGGCTGCGAGGTCCTCCAGCTGCGGAGTTGGAGTTGCTGGCGGGTCCAGGCTTGTGTTGTGGACATGTTGTCGAAGCGCGAGGTGGATCCAAAAGCGGAAACGGCACCGAAGTGACTTCCGCGGTCGTCCTGTGTACGCGGGGGCTCGCGGCCCAAAGGTGTTGTCTTGATGGCAGCGAGAATCGCGGTGACTCTTGAGGTGTCAGAGGGTCGCGCGACTGGTAGTACACGCCTTTCCGATGGAGAGGTACACGTGGTGAGGCGCGATTGGCCCGTCGTACGCTGTCAGACGGCCACGCGACCGCGGTTGTGTGTTCCCTCTCGAAAGAGGGGGACGCGTGGTGGGGCGCTATTGGCGTGTCGTGCGCTGTCAGGCGGCCTAGCGACTTCGCGTCTCCGGCTACCGCAGTTACTCTTCCCGGTCGTGGGAAGGCTAACCATTGGGCTCCCGTCGGTTGCCCTCTCGATCGGGGGGAGGTGAGGAGGCTTTATATACCCTTTGCCCCGGCACGTGAGCGTACTTCCCATTCGCTCATTTGCTCGCTTGTTGTTCCTTCGCTCTCTGTTCTCCTCCCTTGCTGGCGCAATCTGCCTCTGCCCTTACTCGTTTGACCGTGCGCTTTTAAGGGGAGAATGGCCTGCCACAAAGAACATGCTCGCCGACCCAGTGGTGGCGCCTCTCCCAGCCACCGCGCCTTGTCGTCGACCCCGGTGGAGTATTCTCTGGCGGTTCGCGAGCCATCGCAGGCCAACAAGCGATGGGAGGCCAGGGAGAAGGTAGGAGACCGCTACTGCCGCGTGCTTGGGCTGAGTATCGTGATGGAGAAGACCATCCGGTATCTCCTTCGGGAGAGGAGATTGACGGATCGTGCCGCGATTCGCCTGCCTGCCAGCGATGAGACGGAGCCACACCCGGAGGAAGGGGAGGCGATCGTCTTTGTCGTGTACTTTGAGGTCGGGCTCCAGATACCCGCAACGCTCTTCGTCGGTGTGGTGCTGCAGACTTATGGGCTGGAGTTGGCGCAGCTGACCCCAAATGCGATAGTTCGCCTGGCTGTCTATGCCTGGGCGGCGCGGATGGAGAGTACGCATTCCAGCGCAACCCTATTTGCCTTTCTCTATGACGCGCACTGCCAGTCGAAGAGGCTCAAAGGGGGGCGGTCTCGAACTTCAGCAGCGTCAACATCGTGCTGAGGCCGCACTATGCGAGAAGTGGGAGTCCGGCTGGACGCGGCGGTGGTTCTACCACTACGTGACAAGCACCAGCGGCTTTCGGTGCTGGGGGCGGCCGATTTCCTTCAATAGTTCGCCGAATGTTGGGCCCAAGGGCGACGACGAGCAGCAAGCGCGGAGGCTTGTCGGTACTACCCTCCGGTTCAATATGCGCGACCTTGACGAAGAGTTCGTCATATACGGAGTGACGCCACTTTCCAGTCGGGTCCCATCTGGCAGGATGTTGTTCGCCCGACGGTGGGTTCTCTTCCGAAGCCCTCTGATCCGCGTGAGTTCTTCGGCCCTAGGTTGTGTACACGTATATGTATATACATGTAATATTTTATGAATGATGCCTCACTCTGCTTGTAGGGTTCCTGCTGGAGGATGCGGAGCGTGCGCTAGTTGCCTTCCTTGGGCCATACACGGCCAAGGAGCATGAGCTGCGCGATGTCCTAACCGCCCCGTCAAAACTGGGGCAGATAAATAGAGTATGCGAGGCTCTAGGCATCCCTGTACCGGAGCGCGCAGTGCCAACGTTGGGACGGGCCCGCCACCATGATGGTGACGACAATCGGGGGGCATCTCCCGCTCAGCGCAGGGCCCGATCTGACGACGTCGTATCCAGCCCATCGGCCGCGTCTCCAGTGATTGCTGCCGAGTCCGAGGGCATGGCCGTCACCGGGTTCGACATGGAGCACGCCAACTCGAGCTTGGCGGCGGAGGTGGCGCACGCTGTACCCAACGAAGAGTTCCTAGGCGGCACCGAAGGAGTAGGCCGCTGTGCCGGTGCGCAGGAGGGCGAGGCCTCATCGCTCGCACCGGCCGTCGGGGCCTTGTTACCTATGCTGGGCGGCGAGGCTGAGGAAGCATGGATGACACCCCCAAGGGCGAAGCGCCCCTGGGTATGATCGCCTTCCCGGCCGGAGGAGGGGTTTGCCGTGGCGGTCGGGGTCACCGAGGATCCATGGTCCGTTGGGGAGGCCATCCGGCCCGTGGGGGAACTCGCTGCTCCCGATGCAGACCAAACAAAGATATAGTAGAATGATAGTGGAGATGTTAGGTAAGCAATGCTTTCTCTGGGTGCTCCTCAGGTCTAGAACAACTTTATATATTCACATAGGGAGTATTTTACAGTTATGTCCTTACACCTAAGCATCCCTCTCAAGGGCATTTATGTCATTATACATGTCTAATTTTGGGTTTTACGGCCTTCTAACAGGCCGACTAGGCTTAGGTGGGGCCACCCCTACAACATACATATTTGTGAAGCATTCTTGTATGTGCATCATTAGCATTTGTTTTACCGAAGCTTGATTAGTAGGAGTAAGCCAATCACTTGTTCCTTGCTCTGCATCTTGTTTCTTGCTCTTTTACACATTTGTGAAGCATTCTTGTATGCTGCATCATTAGCAAGAAGAATTTTAGCTGTAGCTTATTTCGATTGAATTTAGTTAACAAATATGCATGTGAGAGTGAGAGAGAGAGAGAGCATAGATACAGATTTAGTTTTTTGTGATTGAATTCCTACCAGTCCTCTGAATCAGCGTTCAGTGCTGCTGGCAGAATTATTGGTAAAAGTAGGACTTCATTATGCCCTAAAAGCCTTGAGGCTCTAATCTGTAGCAAAGATTGATTTATTGGATTTAATAATGATGATGATGAAAATAAAATGACAATTACTACAGCAGTTTACTTTCAGTTTGAGTAGTACTTGTACATTCCAATAATATGAACTATTTTCTCGTGATTCAATATGCAGGAAAAGCAATGGAAGGATATAGTGCTTGTGAGTTGCAAGAGGACATTTCAAGGTATTGTTTATCACCACATATCATTAAATATCATATCTGTGTTGTTTGTCACCACATATCAGTACCATGGGTCTCTTATGCTATTTTATGACAGATCTTTGTTGTTGATCTGCTTGGTTGACTGGTTTGTGTGAGTCATGAAATACAGTATGACATTGGAATGATACTGACTGTGTCAAGTCCTAGGCATATTAATTCTAAAATGGAAGCCCATCCATGCATGGTTCCATGCTGTCCTGAATTTCTTGTTTCTTACAAATTCCGTTTGTTCTTACATACTCATTGATAATTTCGAAACCACGAGGTGTTTATCTAGGTAGATTTTCTACTAAGTGCTATCTCAATGAACCTGCTTCGAGCCCACATGTAGAATTTGAGTTAGATCTTGCAGGAAGGTTAGAGTAGCAGGTTTGACTGGTTTTGGTCCTAGTAGCACATGGTTGGTTTTATTTCTACTTCTGCGGAGTAGTTTTTTTATCCATCCAGGACATTTGCTCAGTGACAGTGATATGAAGTGTTAAGGATAGAATAGGAAATAGATTATTTGTTTTCTTATATGCCTCACTTTCCATATCTATACATGGTATATTCCTCTGTATATCCCCCTTGTACTCTATATATATTACCCTTTGGGCCTCATGAATATACACACAATATTCATAACATGGTATCAGAATAAGGGCTCTGACCTGTTTCTTTCCGCTACTCCGCCGCCGCCGCTGTCGCTCTGGCCGCCGTTGTCTGAGTCGCTGCACGGGTCGTGTTGCACGGCCGCTGCACGGTCATCGTTGACCGACCGCTGCCGACGCCGCGCAAAGCCGCCGCCTACCGCCCGCCGCCGCCGGGCCGCCGCCCGTCGCCGCCGCACCACACCGCCGCCGCCGCGCCGGATCTGCCGCCGCTCAAGTTGTCGCCGAGCCGCCGGATCTGGTCGATCAAAGCCGCGCTGTTCCGGACTCCGCCGACCGCCGCTCTTCGTCATCGTCGCCGGATAGACGCCTCGTCGACCGCCGCCCACGCTGTTGCCGCCGGGCCGCCGCCACTCTCGGGCCGCCGCCGCCGCCGGGCCACTCCATCCTCCGACGACCGCCACTCTACCGCCGCTTACCGCCGCCGCCGCCGCCGCTGCCGCCGGGCCGCCATCGCCGCCCAGCGCCGCTCCACCCTCCGCTCTATTCGCCGCTCTATTCGCTGTGTTTTGGTTGTGTCGGCCGAAACACACGAGCAACTTCTTATTTGATTCGGTAAAAAAAATCAAAATAAAAAAAACAAAAAAAACGTTGCTCTAACCGCCGCGCCGTCCAGCGCCGCCTACCGATGGCTTCCGTTCCATCTGCTGCGATCCCATTTTCGGGAACAAAGCTTCATGGAACGAACTACAGGTTATGGTCTTCCCTCATGGAGATCACGCTTGATGGTCTCCGTCTTTGGGGACATATTACCGGTGCATGTCCTTCTCCGTCACCGCCGGTTCAGCCTCCTCCTCGGCAGTCTACTTCTGTGCCTCCTGGAGTAGATGAGGCTGCTAAAGAGAAGGCAGAGGCTGCTCTCGCTCGCCGACATCTGCCGATGAGGCTTTTCAAGATGCCATTGACGCTTTCGCGGTGTCTTGATGAGGCCCGTGTTCGTGCCATCCTTGTGGTCAGCGTCGACGACTCCATTCAGCCAGATATCGTTGGATCGCGGTCTACTCGACAGATCCGAGACTACTTGCGTGAGCGATACCGCAGAGCGATGATGCTCGCTTTTTCGCTTGAAGATGAGTTGGAGATGCTTCGCCAGGGAAATTCTCCGTCGACGACTTCTTCCAAGCTCTGGCTAGTCTCTGGCGTCAGCAAGATGAGCTGGCTTCTCCACTGTGCCCGGGTTGCCACAGAGTTCAGAAGGCGGATCATGATCGTCTTTGTCTTTATGATTTCGTCTCTTGTCTTCGCCCGTAGTTTGAGCTGCCGAGCTCAACTGCTGAATCGCTTGCCACGACCGATCGTCACGAGGCTCTTCGACACTTGAAAGCGACTTCGTCTTGGGTTAGCGACCGCGATCTGCTCCAACTGTGCTTGTTGCTCCTCCTTCGACTACATCGACGTTTCCTGCTACGACTACGGTTCCTTCCCAGGTGCTGTTTCGCTCCCTTTTGCACCAACCGGAGTTCAATGCAACTCTGCAAGAACTTCGGCATGACTACGAGTTGTGCGGTGCGAAAAAGCGGAATAAGGCACGTGGGGTGACGACAAGGGGGGGAGGCCCTTCCTTCACGGAGGATGACCGGCTCATCAGATCTCGGCGAGATGACTCTGTTCGGCAGCTACGCCGCTCTCTACTTGCAGCCTCTCACAAATCGGCGAGTTCTCGCCAGTCTAGCTCGATGTCTTCTCCAGGTACCTCTTGGGTTCTATATTCTGGTGCCTCTTTCCACGTGACACCGGATTCCACATCTCTCAGTTCAATAGGACTTCCTGCCCTTCCTATCTCTCGCATGCATCGCAGATGGTACTTCCTTGTCTCATTAGTCGTCGTGGCACTCTTTTGACCACAAAATTTTCTGCTCCAAATGTTTCTCATGTTCCCCAACTAACCATGCGCTTCTTTCGGTGGGACGACTCACCGACCTTGGTTGTAGGGTTGGTTTGACTCTCACACTGTTTCGTTCAGGATCGACAGACAGGGACGATACTTGGGACTGGCCGGCGCCATAGGGATCGTCAGGGTCTCTATATTCTCGACCGGCTTCATCTTCCGTCCACTTCAGTTGCTCCTACCACGTCTTCAGCTGCTCCGTCTACCTCTACCGCCACTGTTGCCACCACTCCTGGAGTTTTTGCGCAGTGGCATCACCGTTTAGGTCACCTATATGGGTCCCGTCTTTCGTCATTAGTTCGTCAGGGTGTCCTTGGACGTGTTACTGTTGACACGTCCATGTTTTGTCAAAGTTGTAAGCTAGGCAAGCAGCTACAACTTCCTTATCATTCTAGTGAGTCATTGTCTTCGCGTCCTTTTGATTTAGTTCATTCGGATGTATGGGGACTGCTACCGATTATCTCCAAAGGCGGGAATAAATTCTATGTTATTTTCATTGATGATTATTCCCGTTTTACTTGGCTTTTCCGTATGTCTAACCGTGGTCAGTTTCTTGCGATCTATCGTAGCTTTGCCATGATGGTTTGTACTCAGTTTGAGGCCTCTATTCGCACTTTTCGCTGTGATTCCGCTGGCGAGTATTGTTCTAATGCGTTCAGACAATTTCTTTCCGAGCAGGGAACTCTTTATCAGTCTTCTTGTCCTGGTGCCCATGCTCAGAATGGGGTGCTGAACGCAAGCATCGTCATCTGATTGAGGCTGCTCGCACACTTCTTGCTTCTCATGTTCCACCACAGTTCTGGGCTGAGGCTGTTTCTACGGCTGCATATCTCATTAACATGCAACCCTCCATTGCTCTTAAGGATGTCAGTCCTATAGAGCGTCTCTACTCTAGAGTCCCTCAGTACAGTCATCTTCGCGTTTTTGGCTGCACCTGTTTTGTCCTTTTGCCACCTCGTGAGCGCACTCAACTGACAGCCCAGTTAGTTGAGTGTGTGTTTCTTGGGTATAGTTCTGATCATAAGGGTTATCATTGTTATGATCCTTCTACTCGACGGATCAGGATCTCACGAGATGTTGTCTTTGACGAATCTCGACCTTTCTTCTATCGAGATTCGGCTCCTTCCACTGCTTCCACCATTGAGACGATCTCCTGGTTGTCGCTTTTTGACTCCTCACCCATTTCCCCCCTTTCCCAGCCTTCTATACCTTCACCTTCTGTGTTGCCTCCTGCAGCACCACCTCTTACTCCTACAGCGCCACCATCTCGTTTCTCTGGTGTGCACTACTCCAGACGTCCTCGTACTTCACCAGATCCCTCTCCTGGTCTCTTGCCGACATCGACGTCTGATTTACCTGATGATGCTCCTCACTACGCTCTTCGTCACCGAGCAACCATTCGGCCTCCTGATCGTCTTGTCTTTGCTTCGACAGCTCATGCTCTCTCTGTCACTGAGCCTAGTTCTTATCGTGAGGCTGCTTCTCATTCTGAGTGGCAACTCGCTATGGCAGAGGAGCTTGATGCGCTTCGTCATACGGAGACTTGGGATATTATACCGACACCTGTGCATGCTCGTCCTGTCACGTGCAAGTGGGTGTACAAGATTAAGATCAGATCTGACGGTACTATTGAGCGCTACAAGGCTCGTCTTGTGGCTCGTGGTTTTCGGCAGGAGTATGGTCGTGATTACGATGAGACGTTTGCTCCTGTTGCTCATATGACCACTGTTCGCACACTTGTTGCGGTTGCTTCTGTTCGCCGGTGGTCTATCTCTCAGCTGGGTGTTAAGAATGCCTTCCTTAATGGCTTCTTGCATGAGGAGGTTTACATGCAGCCACCACCCGGGTATTCTATTCCAGATGGTCATGTCTGTCATTTTCGTCGTGCTCTTTATGGCCTCAAACAGGCCCCTCGTGCCTAGTTTCCGCGTTTTACCTCAGTGATCACTGCTGTTGGTTTCACTGTCAGTGCCCATGTCCTACCCTATTTATACATGTCTCACCTCGAGGTAGGACACTGCTCCTTCTATATGTGGATGATATGCTCATTACTGGTGACGATTCCTCATTCATCACAGATGTGAAGAAGCATCTCGGAGGCGATTTTGATGACTGATCTTGGTTTGCTTACATACTTCCTTGCGATTGAGGTTTCTTTCACGCCTGAGGGTTACTACCTCTCCCAGCAGAAGTATGTCCAGGATCTTCTTTATCGGTCTGGTCTGACTGATACTCGCACTGCTGAGACTCCTATGGAGCTCTCTCTTCAGCTTCGAGCTACTGATGGTGATCTTCTTGAGGATCATACTCGGTATCGCCATCTTGTTGGGAGTCTGGTATATCTTGTGAGCACTCGTCCTGATATTGCTCATGTTGTTCATATCTTGAGTCAGTTCATGGCTTGTCCTACTCATATTCACTACAGTCATCTTCTTCGTGTTCTTCGCTACTTGCGTGGGACCATCTCTCGTCGCTTGTTTTTTCCTAGCTCCACCT
Organism: Bonia amplexicaulis; assembly: GCA_036346245.1. Taxonomy (NCBI): domain Eukaryota; kingdom Viridiplantae; phylum Streptophyta; class Magnoliopsida; order Poales; family Poaceae; genus Bonia; species Bonia amplexicaulis. The sequence goes on along the minus strand of CM070736.1, from coordinate 23,479,373 downwards.
CCCTCCAGCTTCAGGCGTACTCTGATGCGACTGGGTTAGTAATCCTTCTGATCGTCATTCTCTTTCTGTTTACTGTGTTTTTCTTGGCTCCTCCCTGATTGCCTGAAAGACAAAAAAGCAGACTGCAGTTTCCCGTTCGAGTGCAGAGGCTGAGTTGAGAGCTATGACAGCTGTGACAACAGAGATTACATGGTTGAGATGGCTACTTGCAGATTTTGGTGTACCTATGAGGGGGCCTACAACTCTTCTAACTGATAGTACAGGAGCTATCAGCATTGCCCGTGATCCAGTGAAGCATGAGCTCACCAAGCACATTGGTGTGGATGCTTCATACACTCGCTCCTAGGTGCAGGAGGGTGTACTTGCTCTTCAGTTTGTGTCCTCAGAGTTACAGATTGCTGACTTCTTCACGAAGCCACAGACTAGGGCACAACATTTGTATTTTCCCTCCAAACTCAGTGTGTGTGATCCACCATGAGTTTGAGGGGGTGTTAAGGATAGAATAGAAAATAGATTATTTGTTTCCTTATATGTCTCTGTAGGACCGAAATGGCGACAGAGGGGGGTGAATGTCGCTCTCTTTTTAAAATCGCCCCCGAGAATTCGACACTGTTTTTCAAAACGACGCAAATCAAAGCACCTCACAGAAAATTAAAATTAATCTTGCTGAAATTTGGAACGCATGCGACACTGAAAAATTCAGCATAAATCAGAGAGTAGTCAGTAAAAATTTCAGCCGAAAATATTGCCGTTTGATCTGTATGCAAAATGGTCAAAGAACCAGCAAAGAAATAAAAGAAAAACTGAATGCCCAAACTGCAATTTACTGTAGCCGAATGATTTCTGTACTGCCGGAAACTTGCTGAACGAAAACTGAAAACTGCAATCAAGAAATTAACTGCTGCAAAGAGCTGCTGCTGGCCAAAATAGCAGATGAAAAAAAAATGCTGTTCGGATGTAGAAAAGAGAAAAGAAAGGACTGCAGTTCAGCTGAAAACTGCCGACTACAAACTTAAAGGCTTGGACGCTGCAGAAAGGAAAAGGAAAAGCAGAAAACACTGCAGCTCCTGCTGAACTGAGAACAGGCTGTCATCAAAGAAACTAGCACTCGGTTATCTGAAAACGGGTGAAACGGTAAGTGCAGTAGAAGGACTGAAGGTAGCACAATGGACTAACTGAAACAAAGCAGCAAGATTAAAACCAGAACAGGGAAGCAGACTTAAAACATAAAGGAAACAAGAAACTTAAAACATCTCACACGAAAACGCAAAAAGAGGAATCAAGAACTCATGTGGGAGACGTAGAGATAGAAGCCTGAAACTGAACCAAAAGAGGGTGATTTCCAAATTAATTGTCATCCTCCACTTCATAGCACCAGAGACTTTGACAACCAGCAGGGAGAAAATCTTAAGAAAGAAAATCACCAGCTTAAGACCAACCTTTCACAGGGAAATCAAGAGAACACACATCCTCTGCATAGAGTAACAGTAAACTCTAGACTTGAGCGAAACAGAGGTTTATCTCTGAAAATAATTTTCTCAGAAAGATCAAGTCAAGGAAAGAAAGTTCTCAGAGACCAATCAGCCAAGAGGCTTCGTTGAAGATCGTCCAGAACAAGGCAAAGAGATTCTGAAGTTACTCAAACAAAGTCATCATCCACAATGAAGAAGTGCAGACAAGAACACAGGGCCAAAAAGACACCACAAGAGATTGAACATCTTCTGAGGTAAAAAGGAAGGAAACTGCACTTGCGTTCTTTTGCCCTTGAGAAAGAATGACCAAATGGTCTTGAGATTAATTTCCCTCACAGAGCCAAAAGATGCAGCTACTCAAGTAAACATTTAGCTCAAACTTAAATAGAATATCAAGAACACAGAAAGCAAAGAAGAGCTGAACTGTAAAAGTCAACAAAGAAACTCAAGAACCCATAGCATCTCAAGAACAGGATTTCTTCTATTGAATGATTACATGAAGTGTTCAACACACTATGGCCCCGTATGAAATTGATAACCAGAATAGCACGTCTTGGGCAAACACATGCAGAAGAACTCTAACACATCTCACAGACTCACGCAGGGTCTCACAAACTCTGTTCACTTCACCTACTCTCCAACAAGAAAGAGAAAAGGAGAAAACAACCTCCAAAAGCAAAAGCAAACCCTAACTCTCTCCTAAAGTCATTGAGTTGATGAAAGGGTATGCAGCCCTCTCCTCTATTTATAGCCTTGGCTAACGGGTCTCCGCCCCGTTACGCCCGCTAAGTCCAACGGCGCCCGTTCCCGTTTTTGCAGTTTTGCGAAATTCCCCGCCCTCCCCGCACCTTCCGGAAGCTTCCGCTCCTTGCCTCGCACACCTCGCAACCACCTCGAGTCCACGTCGTCTTCGACACATCCCGACCGTTCTGACCTCAGCGCCACCTGCGCCTAGTCCGGTCCACCGTGTCTTGCCACGACTTCGGTTCGACGTCATGCAGTCACACAGACAAGAAACACGTCAAATAGCACCGCTCGATACATGAAAGCATAATTAAATCCAAACCTGTCACATTAACAGAATATGCATCCTAAACATGTTGACCAGGTTTGACCAAGTCCGACCGAGCCCGTTACACCTCGCAACGTCAGGGTCCGAACCAACCAACTCAAACTCGATTTAACTAAACCGATGTCAATTACTCATCATACACAACGGGATGACCTCTACATGGTCTCTCAGTCTCACTTTCTATATCTGTACATAGCATATTCCTCTGTATATCCCCCCTGTACTCTCTATATATATTGCCCTTTGGGCCTCATGAATATACACACAATATTCATAACATGAAGTACTTTGAGATTTAAGCATCAAGGAAATAACTAATAATGGAGGTGCAATCCTTGCATTATCATGTTCAGTATGGGGATCACATCAGGATTTGTATGGGACACAGCATGCGACTGTAATGTGGAGAAAGTCAATGACATTGGCTACCAACCTAACTGCATTTATGTACGTATACTTGATAAGCTTGAGGCTAGAAGCCTAATGTACAATCTGGTTGTTTATGCATATTCTACTTCTTTGTCAATAGAAAAACTGTCCAAGCATAGCTGATTTTGTTTTTAAACCTTAAGGAAAAGAAGGCTGACCAGGTGGACTATAGGTTCAGTGAGATGGCGATTTATTGCTTTTCAGAAAATTTAAGATGATAACTTGTAGCAGCTTTGTTTGGTCGGAAATGCAATTACAATAGTTAGTCACTTTGAAAATCTTTTAATATAATTAAACTTCGTCAATGTGACTTGATTTGTCATCAAAAAGCAAATACTGTGTAATACCAACTTGATGGGGGCAGAACAAGGACTATTTAGTGCTTATGCATTGGTTGACACAATTCATATCTTGACTTGAAAAATTCATGTCTTTCGTTATTTTGATCTATTGATACAATGTATACAATATATCAGATAAACTCTAAATTTCGTTGCATTGTTATTAGGAATTGATTGGGCTGAGAACAAGAAGCAATTGAAGATAGGAATCAATTAGTACAAGAAGCAGCAGTTGTTCATTTCGTTTACAAGCATTTAGAAGCAGTTTTAGTACTTGACATATGACTACGTGTGCGAATTCCTCGGGTCAGATTGTTCGGGTTAGATCATCTTTTGCTGATGTTACATGACTATGCTTTTTGTTGCTTGTCTCCTAGTTCCTATACCATTTCTTGTGGTAGAAAGCCTAGTTAATATACAATGTTGACCCTTCTGGGCTATGGTTCCTTTTGCAGAATAGGTTTTCTTGTTGTTTTATCCAACCTATACATTTCATGTTCTTCTTTACAAATATGTAATGATACAGGTTGCATGAACCTATATCTGCTAAGTTCCTAGCAGATTCATTGTTTGCGATGGCACAGGCTATTATGCTCTGTATTTTCATTCAGTTCTCTATAGTTTTAGGAGGGTGATTGAGACTCATAAGTTGTGAGGGTGATTCTATCTTTTTTCCTTGTTCAAGAAATCCTGAGAGCCACATGCCCACAGCCGCGAGAAAGACTAGAGCTACCTGCAATTTTTTGCTATGATTGGACCGCTATGTGGCAATCTATGACCTTGAGAATAGCTACAAGTTATATTGTATGATAGAGAACTGTACCCATCCAACCCACCTGCTTACTTGCTTTAGACTTAACGGGTCGGCCCGAGGATTTAGAATGGGCCAGGGTAGGATTAGGACTCTATTGCTTAATTGGTCAGGCTAGATTGGGTGGAAAGACTAAGTAGTGGGCTGGATGAGGATTGGGGCCACCCCCAAAGACATGGGGCTGGGGTGGGCTTCGGACTAGGCCTTGCCCCATTACTAGGCCTATTAATCGCACACCACCGCCTACTCGTCTTTCTCCTCTTCGAGCACCGCCATTGTCCTCCACCCACACCGTCTCCATCCCGCTCACCGCCTACCGGGCCTCGCCATCGGCCTCCATCCATCGTCTCTTCTTTCTGCTCCCTCCCTCCCCCCTCGCCCTCTCTGTCATGAGCATGGCTAGGCCAGGTGGATGCAGTGGCGGAGCCCATGGTTATCAAGGCGTCGTCTAGGCGACGCCAAGGCGTCCTGACGGTCGGAAGGGGACGCCGTGGATGATCGCCTAGCCCATGAGGAGTTAGGCGGTGCTTGGCGACGCCTAGGCGTCCAGGGCGACGCCGAGGTCGTTGTGGCGCCGCCAGGGTGTTGGTTGGGGGCGGGGATGGGGGCTCTAACCTGGCACGATCCGTAGTCTTCTCTTCGCCGGCGTCGATTTGCCGCTTCTCCCTCCGTCGGTGCCGATCTAATGCCTCCTCCCTCCGTTGGTGCAGATCTGCAGTTGGAGGAGGGCGGAGGCGGCGGCCAACGGGAATGGCATGTCGATGCAGCGGGTGGAAGCGGCCAAAGGAGAGGCGGAGCCGGCCGACGGCAGCGACGGGTCGAGGCGGCGGCGACGTCGTGCCCAAGGTGACGAAGAGGAGTCGGTGGGGAGAGGAGGCGGGCGGGAGGAGGCGCCAAGGGGGAGGAGGCGGCGGGAGGGAGGCATCGGGCGGGGAGGCGGCGGGGGGAGCGAGAGACGAGATGGGGAGAGAGCGTCACAGCGGGGAGACGGAGAGTTTGGCTGGCCGTTGGCGCTGGTAGCTAGGTATAGCCACTTTTTTTGTCTTTTTGCGATTAAGTCCTCAAAGTTCTTGAAAATTACGAAAAGACCTTTCTTGAATGTATTTCTTCTAATTTAGACCTTCTGAGTCATAGTTATTTGAATAATTTGTAATATTATGTTACGTGGTTATTTAATCTTCGGTCATATAAGGTATTATTTGTCGTCTAACTACTATCGTCTAATTGTCGCCATGGCGGCGCCTAGTCGACTAGGCGTCCAGGCACCCCGGCCTCGCCGCGACTTACCGGAGCGCCGTGACAACCTTGGCGGAACCACATTGATGCATGGGGGTGCAGTTGCACCCTCAAAATTCTTGTGCAAAAAAAATGATATATACCACCCTTAATATACAAAATATACACTACATATGCTAACATATTCCTGGCAGCCCATTAGGCACAATAGACAACAAGTTAAGCCTATTAGCTCAAGTGCCCACACCATCCTCACTTCCTTAGTCGATCGGCCACTTCCACTGGAGATTCCCCAATTGGCCAAATCTTTCAGGCTTCTGCCCTAGTGCAGCAGCCGAGCTCAAGCTCATGCACATGGCTCTACTCAAGCGTAGCTCATCGCCGCTGCTGCCAATGACCACCAGGCACCAGAGAGGAAAAGGTAAACCAAAGAAGTCATCGAGCCAAGTCTCGACTCTGTGCTTCCCAATTCATAGATATATTGTTCTGATTTTTCTCATCCGCATTGCTCTAGTTTAACCATGAAAAGGAAACAGATCCATGGCAACGTTGGCATCGAAGTTGGTGTAGTTGCAGGTGTGCGAGGCGACGAGGTTGGCAGCCAAGCATGAGCGTGCATACCACAAGACGCTTATTGAGAGGAACAAGCAGTACGTCGTTAATCCGCCCACCATTGAGAAATATCAGGAGCTCTCTAAGCATCTCTTCTACACATGCCTCGCCAAGTCTTCTACACTTTTGACTTATTATGCCTTATTTTTTACCGTCCAGTTCTTCTATGCACCTGAGTCTTTGATGTCGATTAGCTTTTTGAATCTTAGATGTTGGTAGATCATTTTCTGATGTTCATGTGTCAACTAGCTCTGATAGGATTGTTTTCATGATAGTCATAGATTATTGTATATAGATTAGTCTGGAGTACCACAAAGTAAATTGCTCCTTTTTTGTCTTTAGGTTTAAAAGGATGATCTCAAGAATCAAAACCCAAAAAGGAGTTGCAGAAGTTTTGATCAATCCTTACAAGCTAAGAAATAATATAGGTAAATAATACTTGAATAATTATTTAATTATCTACATTGAACTTCTGTACTATATTATTTAAACTTGTTTTAGAACGAACGTGTCTTAAGTTTGTATCCCAATCATTTAAATCTTGGCTCCGCCACTAGTTGGACGCAATGCCTCAGCGCCGGGCTCGCCGCTGCCCACCGCCTGCCTCCTTATCCTCTCTCTCTCGAGGCAGTAGTAGTGGCGGCAGTCATGTGCCTCCGCCAGATCTAGCGCAATAGTCGATTTGGATTCTTGGTGGAAGATTCGATTTTTATGCCAACTGTTATTAGATCTCAAATGCACCCCCGGTGCTTGATCCCTTTGTTCTTGTCAATTTCATCTTTGCATGCATCTTTTCTTAAATTTTCATTCCTGCTGATCCGCAGCAAGGGGAGTAGAAAGCAAGCAAAGATTTTTGTTCTATTTGGATCAATTTCAGTACTTCAGTAGCAAAAAATGCCGCCTTTTTTTTTTTGCTTTTGTCTGGACCTCATCACGGGATATGAGCTGGACACATGTAGCGTGGCATCTTCATTTTTTGAATTCTCTTCTCCCTATGTTTGGCTTTGTTGTGACGGATGTTGGTTTTTAATCCGACTGAGATCTCCATTTCTCCAACATTTCTTTGGTTGCTTGCTCTTGTTCTAACGGTTGCAGTTTTCTTGTCTTTCCTAACTCGTTTTCAGTGATGCTGTTATTTTTTTTCCTTTCTCAGGCACCGGCCATGATTTAGTGGGGGCAATCTTCGCTACAGCTGTTTGTTTCTGTGGATTGAAGGAATAAAAAAAAATGATCAATCTGTTTGATTTGAGCGCTGGAGCCAGGGCCAGGATTGCCGCAAGAGATGGTACAATTATGCAACTAACAAACGGACATTGATTTTTGCTTCGAGTACTCGCCTACATGAGTACTCCTACATGATTAACTTTGATGATTTTCGTCGGCCCCGCTCGTTTCGGCTTCAGCTTGTGGCTTCTGACTTATTTTTCACTATTCATAAATTTTGTCTTTTTCTGAACTTTTGGTTTTTTTTAAATTTTTTTGCCAGTTCTTTTTTTCCCGTATTTGTTTGCGTTGTCCGCAATGAGCTAGCATATTTTTTTCTATTTTAAAATTTAATTACGCCAAATAAGTCACCTTCAGCTACAGTAAAATTTCAGCCGCTACAGTGTAATTTCAGCTATAAGCCATAGCTTTTAAGCCCAACTGAGCGGGGAAGTGGTGCTCACAACTTCGGCTGGGGGCTTAAGATGCGGATTTATAACTGAATTTGCACTGTGGGACTATTAATTTTTTCTAAAAAATATATAAAAAAAGAAAAAATATATAAGCCACCATATCGTGATGGACAATGCAAAACAAAAATATAAAAACCACTATATCGTCATAGACAATGCAAAGAAATATAGAAAAGAAGAATATACAAAAAACAAAAAAAGCCCAAAAAGCTAAAAAGCCGAAATTAGAAGACGATGCATTGTAAGTAGTTTCTAGTTTAAATAAGTTAAAAGTTAAAAAAATCAGAAACTAAAACTGTTTGGAGCGGGACCACCTCAGCTCTCAGAGCTGCCTGTGACCACTACTACAAAAATGGTCATCACAGACGGTTCGAAACTGTCATCATAGAGGGTTTTTCTGAACCGTCTGTATTTATGTGTCAGTGATAATCGGAGGTTATCACAGATGGTTTGTGAGCCGTCTGTGATAAAGACAATACAGATAATTTATAACTAGATCCGTCTGTGAAGAACACTATCATAGATGGCTCGAACCAAAAATCGTCTGTGATACTCACACATCACAGACGGTTGTAGTTACTAACCGTCTGTGATTAGCGAGTATCACAGGCGGTTGATATGTAGAATCGTATGTGTTAGCGAGTAGCACAAACTGTCTGTGATAGTTCATTCTATACATAAAATTTTTTCTATTTTTTTGCTAGTCTCAAGAAATAATGTTACGTGTGCCCATTGAAAACAAGCAAATACAGTAGCAAACACAACAGCACATTCCATTTCCATTAATATTAGAATCCACCATTACAGCATAAGAAGATAATGAACCCAACTTTTTAACACGCCAAGAATATATAAGAAGCAGAGATCCTAACAGACAGTAGAAACTAGATGTATCGGATGACGGACGGATATCACTAGCAATGGAGAGGCGACGGTAGTGCCACCTTTGTGGCACGACGGTGATACTATACAAGATACTCTTACGACACTTATGACAAGAGTGTGTTGTGCAGTCGACTGTGGTGTCACAACGGAGGCGCTAGGTCACAGTGGTAGTCGGCGTCATCGAGAAACAAGCGGGATGCATCGGATGGTGGTAGAACCACCTTTGTGGCACGACAGTGAGACTACATAAGACACTCTTCGATACTTACGACAAAAGTGTGGTATGCAGTCGACCGTGGTGTCACAACGGAGGCGCTAGCTCACGGTCATAGTCAGCGTCGTTGAGGGGAGGATGCACGAAGCTAGCTAGTGGATGAACTCACGCGTGACTGTCGGTGGAAAGGTAGATGGGGAGTAATTAATAAGGGCCGAGCGGTGGGAGGAACCGGTGCCTGCCATTCGATGTGGAGAGAATGGACGGGTGAGATCGAAATCCTAGGGGATACGCCACGGATCGATGACGTGTCATTATTAGAGACAGTTCGTATAACAAACTGTCTCTGATAATGACACGTCACCGATCCGTGGCGTTCACCCGTCCATTCTCTCCACATCGAATGGCAAACACTGGTTCCTCCCACCACTCGGCCCTTATTAATTACTCACCATCTACCTTTCACCGACAGTCACACGTGAGTTTATCCTATCAGAGACAGTTCGTATAACAAACCGTCTCTCATAAGGCACATATCAGAGATGGTTTGTTATACGAATCGTCTATGATATTAATATCAGAGACAATTTGGTATACGAACCATCTATGATAATGTTAAATATGTGCGTCCTAATCCAACTCTTCTAAACTGTCTTCTCCTTCATCTTCTTCATCAGATTTCTCAATAATGGCATCTAATATTCTTTTGATCTCCTTTCTCTCACCTATCCATCATGAGTTGTTGGCTATAACTTTACACAGGCGGTCAACAATTTACGTCTGGAGCAGTTCCTCCGCTCACGCCCTGCTCTCTTTCCTCGACTCACTTCCATCCGTCAGCTAGACCTCATCATCCGCCGTCGACGGAGGTGTCTCGTTGCCGCTCAGGAAAGGAAAACCACCCTCAGCCTCGTTCTTCTCTACAATGTGCACAAAGTGGAAGAAACTCTTGCGGAAGTGGAGAGACACATGGATAACATTGCTGATCATGCAGAAGCGACCGATTATGAGGAAACTTATCATGGAATCCTCTTTGAGATTACAGGTCATACTAATAATTTGCCCAGGCTAGAGGAGGAAGTGGAAAGGGCAAGGACAATCTTCACGGCATTCGAGAACTAAGCGGCTGATCCCCCAACTTGAAAAGTCAAAGAAAAATTATATGAAGCCCAAAAGACTAAGATATGTGAATATCGTTTTTTAAGACTTTTGTAATAAATTTGCCTCCTCTCGTCTCATTAGCTTCTGTAGTTCATACGACAAAGGATAAAATACAAACGGTTGTAAATAAAAATCGTCTATGATAGTTTCATAGACGGTTCTAATTAAAAATCATCTGTGATAATGTGTATATCACAGATGGCTTTTAAATATAACCGTCTGTGATAGCTTTATAGATTGTTTTGTAGTAGTGGATGTATTCGATCTTGGAAGGTCCAAATTCAGCAGCATCTCGCGAACGAAAGACATTGACTGGTTTGGATTGTAGCCTTCATCATCATGTGTCCATGGATTACGTGATGACCAAATGCACCACATGACAGTAACAATCGACGGCACGGCCGGCCTCTCTCGGAATCAAAGCTGAAGACAGTATATCCGAAGTCCAGGTAAACGGATGCCGCCTTGGTAAATTCATACCCAAGATCTCCTTCGTTGCTGCCCAAAACATCTTTTCATTCATGCATTTAATTAAGGCATGCATCGAAGTTTCCTCTTCTGCATGATATAGCTCGCATATATCAACCTCCTTTATGTGACGTCTATGAAGACTTCCTGCAGTCGGCAGAAAACATCTCATAGCTCGCCACCAGAACATTCTCACCTTGGGCACCACTAGAGTTTCCAAAGTATACGCCAAGTTTCATTATCTGATGCCCTTGAAGTTTCTGCAACATCCCCTTCGTAAGATTCCTCACTACTCTTTGATGTCATCAGTGCTCGGTACGCTGAGCTAACTGAGTAGAAACCGGACTTTTCAAATTTCCAAGCCAGAACATCTTCCCCCCTACTCATTCTTAAAGGAATATTTAAAATAGATTCATCATCAAAAAGGAGAAATTTTCCTCTGATCAGATCAGTTTTGTAAGACATATTGCTGGTCTCAATCAACTCACTAACCTTTTCTAAACTACAATCCTGTAGACTGCCCAAAGGTTTCAGCGTGACTGAATCAGGGAGCCAGTTATCTTCCCAAATCGACACACTGTCTCCTGAACCAACTCGCGTCAGAACACCTATATCTAGGGCAGTAGGGCTTTCCTTCCTGCAACAATTGCTCGCCACGTCAAAGAGGCCGCATAGAGAATCAGGAGTAGTCATCAATCGCCACCCCTGCTTCCCGAGCATAGCAATATTAAAATTTTGAAGATCTCCAAAACCCAAACCTCCACAGCATTTTGGCGTCGCCATCTTTTCCCATGTCAACCAGTGCATCCCTCGACGATCGACACACTGACTGCTGGTCCATACGTAAGATCTTGATTCGTTCGTCTCCTTTCTCCTGTGAGGATCATATCTATGCTCTTGACCATATGATACTAGACATCTATTTACAACCGATCACAATTTGATTGCGTCCGGGTTATATATCAACATATCTATCCGGAGTAAAATTTATAGCTGATAATTGATTACGTCCAGTGTAACATCTCAATTTTCGCTCTTTTAAAATGTCTTTGTGTATATAGTAGGTCCCTAAAAATTTCCACCAACTTCCCTTGTTTAATTAAAGCTGAACAGGGATTTAAAAAAAGAAAACAGTTTAATGTGACTAATCCGAACATCAATTAAATCCAAAACTATTTTATTTGGGTTCCTTGTGCTTAGAAATATTTTCCAGATTTTTTTGGGAACTTTTTAACGTATTTACTATTTTTATTTGGAACAAGTCTACTTTTCAACACTCAACTATTGGATTGGTCTGTAAATCAACTTTGAACTCCAAATCCATTTACTTTGCAACTTTGAAATCTCCAAATGGTCTAAAACACAACCTTCACCCTGAACCACAGTGATTTTCGATGTAGCATTGGCGTGCCACTGAAATAGGCGGTATTGGGTTGACTTGGACGTTATGTTGGTATGAGCTTATTGACATCTTAAACCACGTTGATATGACATGCTAGTGGCATCTCATTAGGCAACTCTACGTTGACGTGGCATGTTAGTGGCATCCTAATCAGCAGCATTTTTTAAATTGAGTAAAAATGATGGGCCCACATGTCAGTCCCTCTATATTCTTCCTTTCCTCCCCCATGTCGACGCCGACGCTGCGCTATGGTATGATCTCACGGCATGCGGCGCCTCCGCCTCCTCCTCACCCCCTCCATGGCACGCGGTTCGCGTCGCCTTCCTCGGCTGCTTCCGCCAGCTGACCGCACGCGCTGAGCTCATGTCGCTAAGGCATCGCCCTAGCGAAGCCGTCAACCGGTACCACCTCCGCATGCAGGGGATCCTCCGGCGTTGCCTGGACGGCGGCGTGGATGTCCTTGACGCGTTCCCGAACGCCGCGTTCATCGACGGCCTTTGCGCCGAGTTCCAGGCGGCTAGCTACCTCTACTTTTCTGCTTCAACACCACCATACATAGTACATGACCACCACCTCCATAATGCACCCCCGCCATGGCACGCAGGTCAGCTCAACCAGCGACTCGTCCCGTCGTGGCCTCCTGAGTGCTCGCCATGCTCCCCCACGCGAGGGTGCAGACAATGGAGCTACTACTACTTGATATCTCGCGTTTCCTCTGAAGGTTTCTGCGCAGTTCTATTGAAAATTCATGCGATTTCGTCCTGATTTGAACTTTATTAGGCTAGAGGCGCCGCCCTTGGGCTGATTTGGGTCAATTTTGACCTTGATTTGGGCGATTTGAATTGGATTTGAGAGCTTTGAACTATGAGGTTTCAACATGTCAAAGGAATTTCTTCCTACTACTCCATAAAAATTCTTGGTCTAAGTGCTTGGTTCCACGCATCCTATAGTATCCTTTGCCATGGTCACCAATTGCGCCTAGATCCGCTCCATAATGAGCTGTGAGGTGGCTACTCATGGCCTAGTTGATGATTACGACTACGTTGAATCTTCAATCTTAATAGTCGTAGCTCGTTTATGATCATGTTATGGTTTACAACCACTCAACTGGTTACGACCACTCCATGCTGATGTATATGTACTCGTAACCGAATAACGACCACTCCGGCTTGCGACTGCGCCTTTTCGATCGGCTCGTACTTGTAGCCTTGTTATGACTAGCACATCCTCATAATGACCATACTTTCGGGACCCGAATTTCCAAATCCGGACCCTCTGTGTATTACAGCACTAGTCCCAGATCAAAGCTCGTGCACACAGTTAAACAGTGATAGTTACATTGCCAACAACGAAATTACAATAATAAAGAGAGTACAGGCCGAAAGACCTTTATTACAAATGAGGTTACAAGACCTCGCACTCACACAAAAGATAAAGCACAGCGGAAGCAAAAGTAAATCCAGCGGAGACCCATCAATTCGCCACAGGCGATTGACTGGGGAAGCGCAACCTAGTACTCCGGAAAGCCTTCGTCGAATCCATACACTCCGTAGTCGAAGGTTCCTTCTTGAGCTTCATACTCTTCTGGATATTATTTTAAGTGTAGCATGTGAGTACATAAAGTACTCCGCAAGTCTTGGAAAAATGTAATAGATGTAGGGTTTAACAAAGGAGGGTTGTATGGTTATTTTGCACAAAGCAATGTTTTATTTCAAATACCATTAGCTATTTTTGTAAGGCATCAATTTAAATAAGGTAATTGTTTAAACAAAATTTATCAAGTTAAGTAGTGAAGGTTACAACCACCAACACTAGGCCTCTGGCTCTAACCGCCAAAGTTCAAATCAACGGGTTATATCTACCCACACTGGCTACATTCGCCAGGACAACTCCGGGAGTTCCAACCACTCCCAGTTCCCAAAACTTTTTATTTTAAAACCAAAACCAAAGATCTACCATGTGATGCATTCCTTGCCCGCCCTTGATCGTGGGCACGGCTATTCGAATAGTTTTACACTCTGCAGAGGTAGTACACTTTACCCACAAGAGACAAGTTATCTTAACAGTCAACACGCTTCCTTTGGCATGAGACCCAGATAAAATATCACAAAGCCTTTACCTTACTCTAGTCTAGCCAGTTACCACCCGCTGAGGTTTCACCGCTGAAGGGTTAAATCCACCCGCATGTAAGTCCCTCTTGCGCCATATGAGTACAAGAAATCTGTCCCTCATCGTGAACAACCAAGAAATCCACAGCATTCACTTTCCACTGGTGGTACCTAAACTAGTCTATCATAAGTTAATCAGCTAGGTCGTACCCATATAGACATGTGGTTGTACGGTAGTGCTCAGTTTGAACAATCACAAGAGTCGGTCCTTAACTGACTAAGGCGGAACATACACTTTACAAGTTCTCGTGCTAATCGCATCAAACCAATCTTACCATTCGCCCTAGTCTAAACCAACTCTCACATTTTTATTTTATTTTAACGAACAATGGCAACACCAATCGCCACTAATTTCTGAACAAAGGTCTAAATCAATGAAACATAATTTCCCATCCCAAGGTTACAAAAGTTGTTTATAGTATGACTAAGCAGTTTACTACCAGTACAACATTTACCAAAGTTTTATAATAATCTCATTATTGAGACAAAGACAATCCTAGGGTGTCAAAGGTACATGGTTGTCAATGTCAAACGAGGGCATAACAATTGTCGGTTTAACTATTATCTCTAAAACAAAAATTATCATTTTATGTAACATAGCAATGCATTAATTTAAAATAATCCAAACATTTCTCAAACATAGGTTCAAAATGTTCAAAGGAGACTTGCCTTCGTGCGTGATTTCTTGATTCTCTTGTTGCAGGTCGACAAAGTCCTCGGCGACGTCGGATTCTACGCGCGAAACAAACAAAGCAACAAAGCAAATAAATACACATAAATTCAAATAAAATTCAAAAATTGAAAAATAGTGTATATTTGGGTAGATTATGAATTTAGAAAAATTTAGAAATTTGAACGGGTTAAATCGGAGTTAAAACGAGGAAGTTATGGCCTCAGGAAGTTTTAATTTGAAAGAAAATAAGAGAAGAATTTTTCCGATTTATTTTTGTATTGAAAATTCCTAATTATGACGTCAGCAAAAATTTGAAATTCAACAATTTCAGACACGTGGGCCCGGTCCACCGTGGACCGAGTCCACGGACCGTGGCCGTGGCCGAGGTGGCATGCCCCATGACGTGGCACCACGCGGCACGCACGCGTGGCGACCACGGGTGCCGGCGGCGGCACGCCGGTGGCCGGCGGGCGGCGGTCGGGGGAGGGAAGAGGAGGCGGGGATCTCGGGAAGGAGGCCGGACCTACCGGCGGCAAGCGGGCCGCGGCGGAGAGAGGTGGTCGGCGGCGGCGGTCATGGCGGGAGGGAGAGCACGGAGAAGCGGTGAGGTGGGGAGAAGGAGCGGGAAGTGAGGGATGCCGTAGAGCTCCGGGGGCTTTATAGGCGGGAGGGCACGCTCGGCTCACGGGAGTAAAGGCGAGGAGAGGGCGGTCGGCGGTTTTGGGAGAAATAAAGAGAGGAACTACTAGTGGGTGGGGAATGAAGAGGGGCATAAATTGCGCACTTTCTCGGGGTTTTAACGAAGAAGAAACGGCCGCAATCAAAGCTTCGGTTTCGGCTCTAATGGAGGAGAGAGAAAGGAAGAGAGGAGGAAGAAGAGAGAGGTTGAAGATGAATATGACGGGTGGGGCCCACTTGTCGGTGAGAGAAAGAGAGAGTGATGGAGAGTGAAGGGGTACGGGCCGTCGGATTTGCGACACGTGGCAAGTGAGTTGATCTCGTGCGTTGATGTTAAATGAAGGGGTAAGTTGTGATGGATGGATGAGATTAAAACGTGGAGAGAGATGGATTGCATCCGGGCGCGACACGTGGCGGCCTGAGATTAATCCGGATTTAATTTTCGGATTAATTTTCAGAAAATACTAGAAACTTTATAATTGCTTGGAAAAATAATAAATAATACTTAAAAATTCCCGAAAATGCATAGAATATTCCAGAGAATATTTTGGACGTAATAAAAATATTTTTAATTTCAGATTTGCTTTTAATAATTTTATACAATTCCTTTTATCTTTTAAAAATTGATTTTTAATTCTAACAAATTCTCAAAAATTATTTAAAAATTCTGGGAAGGTTAGGAAAAATAAAATAACTCTTTTTGGCTTTATTAAAATGTTTAAATTATATTTTTCTTGTTTTAAATTTTTATATAAATTCCAGAAATGCACAGAAAAATCCAAATAAAAGCCAATTACTTTAAAATAATTAATTTGAATTTAAATTTTCAAAACTCGAAATTTTGGGATGTTACAAACCTACCCCCCTTAGAGAGAATCTCGACCCCGAGATTCGGACGGACTGGGAAAAAGATCAGGGAACTCTGCTCTTAGGACTTCTTCTCGCTCCCAGGTTGCTTCTAACTCTGAATGATTGCTCCACTGCACTTTACAGAACTTGATGCTCTTGCTTCTTGTACGACGCTCTGCTTCATCCAAAATTTTGACCAGATATTCTGGATATGATATGTCCTCCTTCAAAGTCACTTCTTCTAAAGACATTTGCTCTTCTGGCACTCTGAGGCACTTTCTTAACTGGGACACATGGAATACGTTATGCACATTTGATAACTAAGGTGGAAGTTCCAACTGATAAGCAACTTCTCCCCTTTTGGCTAGAACGGGAAATGGTCCAAAGAATCTCGGAGCAAGCTTTCCAGTAACGCTAAAACGACGCATCCCTTTGAAGGGTGAAACTTTCAGATACACATGATCTCCAGGTACAAATTCTAACGCTCTTCGGCGATTGTCCGCATAACTTTTCTGTCTTGTTTGTGCTGTTTTTAATCTGTCCTGAATCAGACGGACTTGTTCTTCCGCTTGTCTTAACACATCTGGACCAAACACTTGTCCTTCTCCAGTTTCTTTCCAATACAACGGTGTCCTACATTTTCTGCCATACAAAGCTTCAAACGGGGACATTTGCAAGCTGGATTGATAACTATTCTTATAAGAAAATTCTGCATAGGGTAAACTTTGATCCCAACTTGCTTTATTTGCCAAGGCACAGGCTCTCAACATATCTTCCAATATTTGATTTACTCTTTCTGTTTGACCATCTCTTTGAGGATGATACGCTGTACTGGAATTTAATTTTGTGCCCAAAATCTCATGAAGCTTCTGCCAAAATCTTGAGCTGAACTGAGATCCTCGATCTGACACAATCTTCTTTGGAACTCCATGCAAACACACGATCCTTGACATATATAATTCTGCGAGTCTATCTCCAGAATAAGTGGTCTTTACTGGAATGAAATGTGCGACCTTTGTCAATCGGTCCACAATAACCCAGATTGAATCATACCATGACTTTGTTCTTGGCAACTCAGTTATAAAATCCATACCAATTTCTTCCCATTTCCACTCGGGTATCTGCAAAGATTGCAAAAGACCAGCAGGCCTCTGATGTTCTGCTTTAAATCGCTGGCAAACATCACACAAAGCTACATATTCAACA
This sequence comes from Bonia amplexicaulis, assembly GCA_036346245.1. Taxonomy (NCBI): domain Eukaryota; kingdom Viridiplantae; phylum Streptophyta; class Magnoliopsida; order Poales; family Poaceae; genus Bonia; species Bonia amplexicaulis. The sequence continues at coordinate 23,462,020 of CM070736.1, read as the reverse complement.
ATCTTTCTTTTCATACTTGTCCACTAATATCTTTCTTTGAGATCTTGGTACATCTTTGTACTTCCCGGGTGAATTGAGTATCCAGATTCATGAGCTTCCTTTAGGATTAACTCTTTTATTTCTTTCTTCTCGGGTACTAGAATTCTTTTTCCGAACCAAAGGATACCTTCTTCATCTTCTGAAAATCCTGGTGCTTTACCTTTCTTCATATTCTCTTTAATATCCTTAGCATATTTATCCTCTTTTTGTGCTGCCTTGATTTGATCCTGTAGAGTTGGTTGAATCTCCAAATTAGCTAGGAATCCTTCCTCTACTACTTCTAAATTAAGCCACTGAAACTCTTCATGAAGTGCAGGTTGTCTTTCTTTAATTATCAAATTATTGCAATAACTTTTTCTGCTCAAGGCATCAGCCACTACATTAGCCTTTCCTGGATGATAGTGGATTCCAACATCATAATCCTTTATCAACTCAAGCCACCTTCGCTGCCTCAGATTGAGGTCAGGCTGGGTAAATATATACTTCAAACTGTTGTGATCCGTATAAATTTCACAGCGATTACTGATCAAATAATGCCTCCATATTTTTAGAGCATGCACAACAGCAGCTAGCTCTAAATCATGAGTTGGATAGTTTTGCTCATGCGGGCGCAATTGCCTTGAAGCATAGGCTACGACCTTTCCTTCTTGCATCAAAACACAGCCTAAACCTTGTCTAGATGCATCACAGAATACTTCAAAATCCTTTCTAATATCTGGAAGCATTAACACTGGTGCAGAGGTTAGCCTCTTTTTCAGTTCTTAAAACTGTCCTCACAAGATTTACTCCATTCAAACTTCTTTTCTTTCTTTAGTAACTGAGTGAGAGGTCTTGCAAGTTTGGAAAATCCTTCTATGAAATGACGGTAATATCCTGCTAGACCCAGAAAACTTCTGATCTCTGATACTGACTTGGGTTGCTTCCAATTGAGTACGTCTATTACCTTTTCAGGATCTACAGACACTCCTCCTGCAGAAATCACATGTCCCAAGAAAGCTACTTTCTTTAACCAAAACTCACACTTGGTAAACTTGGCATACAGCTGGTGCTCTCTGAGCTTTCCCAAAACTATTCGCAGATGTTCTGCATGTTCTTCCTCATTCCGGGAGTAGATCAGAATGTCATCAATGAATACGACAACAAACTTATCCAAATACTCCATGAACACTTTATTCATCAGATTCATAAAGTATGTAGGAGCATTGGTCAAACCAAAAGACATTACTGTGAACTCATACAGTCCATAACGAGTGGAAAATGTTGTTTTTGGTATATCTTCTGGTCTAATCTTCACTTGATGATAACCTGACCGGAGATCAATCTTAGAGAAGACACATGATCCTTTTAACTGATCAAATAGATCATCAATCCTGGGCAACGGGTACTTGTTCTTAACTGTCACATCATTCAGGGATCTATAGTCCACGCACATACGAAGACTGCCATCCTTCTTCTTCACTAGAAGTACTGGTGCTTCCCAAGGCGAAGAACTTGGTCTAATGAAACCCTTCTCTTGTAGTTCCTGAATTTACTTGTTAACTTCAGCTAGGTCATTTGCAGACATCCGGTAGGGTCTCTTGGAAATCGGAGCTGTTCCAGGTACTAGGTTAATAACAAATTCAATTTCTCTATCCGGTGGTATTCCTGGCAAATCTTCAGGAAATACATCTGGGTATTCCCTTACTATGGGCACTTTTTCCAAAGTTATTCCCTTCAGACTGTTCAACCCACAGCTATTCTGAGAAGATGGCTTTGACTTGTATCTCACTTGAATTCCTTCAGAGTTGGTAAGAGTAATGGCACGATTGGCACAATCTATCTGCCCTTTATACTTGGTTAACCAATCCATACCAAGTATTACATCTAGGCTCTTGGAGTCTATTATAATTAAATTCGCTAGGAATTTTACTCCAAGAACAGCAGGTGGATGCTTCCTCACATCCTCAGAGAAATCATATCCTAGACCTTGATTGAATTTGTGAATCTTTGATTGGTCTAGAATAAGATTAAGCTTCTTCTTGCCTCCTACAAATCTCTCTAGAGTGTTCATAAGATACTGACACTCCCGAAAGAGAGATGTGCAAGAAGAGTAGGGGAAAGAAGGAACAACAAGAGGTAAGGGAGCGGAAGAAGAACCAACAGTAGAGGAAAGAATGGCTTATGCATGCATAGCCGACTCTGATGGGGCAATCCTACTACTAGCCAGTTGGTTCACATCGCTAAGCATCTCCACCTTACCCTGGGGCTCCTCCCCCTTCTCAGCAATCACATTACAAGCAGAAAGTGGCTTCTCTAGAAGGTCCTTAGTTAGCTTCACATATTTTTCATCCAATGCAATCAAGTCAGATTTTAGTTTGTTACAGTTCTTGCATGGTGAGCTAACAGGGTCCTTAGAAGCATACTGAGCTAATCTGTTATTGTCATCAACTAATTCTTGAAACTGTTTGGAGACAGATTCAAGTTCAGCAGTAAGTTTGGGACAATTCACACATGAAGCAATAGGCTCAAGAAGAAAACCTTATAATTCAGCAATTTTATGATCTGCCCATTTTAGGTTGATCTTCAAATTATTGCAATTTTCACAAGATTCGGGCATATCCAGAAGCATGGTATAAAGACCTCTAACAACAATATCCTTATCCTCACATGAGGTGCAAGCAATAGTCTCAATAGTAGAAGATGAAACAGGAACTACCCTACTCATCTCAAGCTCAACAAGAAGACTAATGTTCTCCACCTTAATCATATCAAGTTCAGAGGACAGACTATCATGCGAGGTCCTTAGTTTATCCATGTCACCCAACAGAGCACAGCATGTATCACAATCATCACGGGAGGGAGTAGATGTAAGTGAAGTAAGCTCTCGTGATAGTCTAGCTGCTTCCTTCTCCAACTCAGTACACCTAGCCCTAGACTTAGGATGGAATCTACCTAGCTTAAGGAAAGCATCATTAAGCTGGTCGTAGGTGGGGCTTACCTCATCGGAGTCGGAGTATAGCTCGCTGTCGCTCAGTTCGCCCTCAAGGGCCATGAAGCACATCTTGGAGAAGTTGTCAGCGCCCTTGGGGTCTTGGTCACCCGTCATGTCGTCGTCGCTCCATCCCTCCACCTCGCTGAGGTCGAGGTCGTCGAAGGCGGTGAGGACGCGGTGGAAGAGCTTCTTGGCCTTCCCAAAGTCGCAGAACTTCTTCTTGCCTTGAGGATGCGCTGGAGACTTCTTGTTGCGGTTCTTGTCGGTGTAGTTGTTCTTGCCCGAACCGCCGTAGTCGTTCTTGCCCTTCTCCAACTTGGGGCAGTTTGCCCGAATGTGGTTGGGGCCACCACACTCAAAGTAAATCACAGGTCCTCCTCTCTTCCCATCCCTCCTCCTCTTGTAAGCATGGAAAAATCTTCGAGCTAGGAGGGCTAACTGCTCATCCGCAAGCTACTCTAACTGATCATCAGTTATGTCACAGAGAGCAGCAAGGGAGAAACCGTAATCGGCTCAGAAGAAGAAGATCCAGAAGTGGGATCGGTGACTAAGGCCATCGCTGCGACTTCGACCTACGAGAGACTATGTCAATCTTGTGAGTCTTGAGGCGTGAGTACAACGCGTCAAGAGTCGAACTCGAGAGGTCGGTGGTGTCTTTGATGGTAGTCACCTTCATCTCCCAAACACGCAGGTCGAGTGCAGCGAGCATCTGTAAAGCGTTATCCGAGTCAGGGTATGTGAGAACGACTGCTCGGAGATTGCTCAGAATCTTATAAAAACACGCAAAGCACTCATCAAGGGACTCGCCAGCGAGCATTTCAATCTTGTTGTAATCTCACTTGAACTGGTCCTGTCGCACAATCTTTATTTGGGTGGTGCCCTCACGGTAAGCATCAAGGGTCTCCCAAATATCGAAGACGGACGAAAGATGAGAAATGTGGTCAAACTCACTACGACTTAGGCCTTGGATTATGATGTTCCTTGCCTTAGCGTTCGCCTCGACATCAGGCATGTTTCCAGCGTTGATGTTCTCATCGGCAGGAACAACAAATCGCACCTTCACCTTCCGCCAGATGGCATACCCTTGAGCCTGGATGTATGTCTCCATTCGGCTCTTCCAGAAGGGATAATCAATGCCATCAAAAATGGGAAGCTTGGTGGAATACTTGTCTGTCGCCTTGGCTCTTGAGACCGATTAAGATCTATGGAAAAGAACTGATCGGCTCTGATACCAATTGTGGGATCGAAATGGCAACAGTGGGGGTTAATGGTGCCTTCAAAAATTAAAATCCTCCCCACAAGTATCCACACAGTAGAAAAGAACTCACTAGAAATCACAGATAAGAACAATAAATCAAAACCAGAGAGAAATAAATTCTGGGTTGTTCTGCCAGCAAGCGGTAGTACCGCTGAGATGAGCGGTAGTACCGCTGAGCCGATCGGTAGTACCTTTGAGTGGTAGTACCTTCTGAGGAGTGGTAGTACCGCACGAAGAATAGGAGGCGCAGAAACTTCCCAAAATCTAAAATACTCACGATTTGCAGACTCATATTGACCTTATTGACATCATCCTAAACATCATATTGACCTTATTGAGAAGAAATTGCAGACAAAGATCAAACAATCAAAGGAAAATCGGATTTCTTGGGAAAACTCAGCAGGAGAGACCAAAATCCAAAATTCGCAAGATTCTTCAATTCTTGGGTCAAGAAACTTTGGGGATAGCAAGGAAACAACCTCAGAAGAAAGAGCCTCCAATCAAATTCAAGAATCCACTAAAGAATCATGGGAACACTTGTGCTCTGTCCCTTAGCCCTAGAAAACCAAAACCCGATGCCAAAAGCGGTGCCCAAATTTGGGAAGAGGAGACTTAGAGATTCTTCCTTTCGATTTCGAAAATGAGATGCTCAGGTGATCTTGATGATCTTCCTAGTTCATAGCATCAACAAGAACCAACTCGAAATCAAAAAATCACCAAAAAGGGGAAGGAAGAACACAAAGAAAGCAACGAACAGAGAATGAACTAAGCACTCAAAATCATCTCAACTCAAGATATTTCATGTATATTAACAGAGATGAAAGCTTACAAGAGATGCTATAACTAGTTCATCCAAAGATTCGTCCCCATACACATGAACATTAGGAATGGAAATCAAGAACACATGCACACCACCATGGGGACAAGGGAGACACAGCCTCTACCCTTGCTCACCCACTCCTCAACAACCCAAAAGAAAAAGGAAAAAGGAAAAGACACAACACATGGAGAGAAAGAAATCCTAAACTCTCACTTTCTCCACATGCCTCTCCCACTCCTTTTATACTGTCTACTAATGGGTTCACAACAACACTTTACCCATTAGTGGCCAACAACCCTAACACTTTATCCACTAACTTGAACCGAATCCGCTTCCTTTTGCAGCCTCGCGCTTTTCCCAAAACACCCCTGCTGCACCTTCTGGGAAGCTTCCTTTGTTCCTTGCTATGCATGCCTCGCAACCACTTCGAGTCCGCGCCGTCTTCAGCACATCCCGACCGTTCTGACCTCAGCACTACCCATGCCTACTCCGGTCCTCCCGTGCCTCGCCACGACTCTGCCTCGATGTCCTGCAGCCATCACAAACAAGAAACACATCACATAGCACCGCTCGAGAAAATGGAGTAACCATATGCCCTAAACACAAAAACCAACCAAACCAAACTCAAACTTTATGCCCTCACTGTTCTGTCTGCGCACAGGCGGTAGTACCGCCGTTGACAACGCGGTAGTACCGCAGCGCGGTAGTAATGCCGTTGAAACTCCGGTAGTACCGCTCACAGAAATCTAGCAGTAGCAGACCTGATCCATTTTGCAAACTTTCAGTACATGAGTCAATTACTCATCACAAACATGGGAGCACCTCTCACATGGTCTCTCACATAGCATCTATTATTCCATGTATATGTTTTCCCGCTGGTGACTTGCTTGTAGTCCACTCAAGCAGCATATGCATCTGACCGTCGATTGAACAGCTTACTAAATATATAGAGTTTGTAACAAGGAGGACAACAATCCACAGTGGGGCCATGCAGGACATGTGAGGGCCAGCACTACCTATTGTAAGGTATGTGGTGACCGAGGGTCCCGTCGTGTGGTGCCATTGGTTTGTGGGGCCGTAACCCGATGTCACATGAATCCAATGAAGGTATCAGAGTTTGGATGCCTCAGAGTGGATCCCTGGGTATCTTTATACCCCCAGCTGACCAAGGTGTCATGCTCCGACGTCATAGAGTTTCGAAACAACCGGTTGGCAAGTGGAAGTTAGATTGCAGTTCAAATCTCGGTGGACTTTTGTTGTGCGCAGCAAACCTTACCAAGGCCCAATCTCTATCGTTTTGGCCCATGGGTGGTTGGCCCACTCCCCTGGCGGCCCAAAACTGAAAATAAAAATAATTTTTAATATATTTTATTCCTTTTCCAAAGTTCTACAAAATTTAATTTTCCCTTCCCGCGATTCATCGAAAAACCATGACTCACGATTGAATTAAAATCTTACGCCGTATCGACGCTCAGGGTATTACATTCTCCCCACCTTAAAGGATTCGTCCTCGAATCTAACTCCTCAAACGACAAAGCACGAGAACAACAAAGAACACAACAATCAACAGAAAAACAAAACCACAACTACGAATACTCACCAGCCTCGAAGAGCTCGGGGTACTTCTTTTGCATTAGATCCTCAAGCTCCCACGTAGCCTCCATCTCGGACTGAAACGTCCAAAGGACCTTCACATACTTGATGGTCTTATTCCTCAAGACTCGCTCAGAAGTATCGAAGATATGCTCTAGTCGACTCTCCACGGTGAGATCCTGATCCACCGTGACCTGCCCAGGTCAATCTTGTGCTCGGGATCCCGCAAATACTTCCTCAACATCGACACATGGAAAACGTTGTGCACACCACACAACGAGCTCGGCAACTCCAAACGGTAAGCCAGGCTACCCACACGAGCAACCACTGGAAAAGGACCAATGTACCTCGGGCTAAGCTTCCCGGTGGTAGCAAAACGAACAATGCCCTTAGATGGCGGCACTCGAAGGAGCACATGGTCACCAACCACAAACTCCAACTCACGGCGTCGAACGTCCGCATAACTCTTTTGTCGGCTCTGAGCAGCCAACAAGTTCTGACGAACCTCACGCACCTTCTCCACAGTCTGCTGAACAAGGTCTGGACCCAGCAAAGACCTCTCGCCAACTGCATCCCAACAGAGAGGGGAAACACACCTTCGGCCATACAAAGCCTCGAAAGGAGCCATCTTGATGCTCGCCTGATAACTGTTGTTGTAAGCGAACTCTGCCAAAGCCAGATGGTCCTCCCAACTGCCCTTCCATGATAGTACACAAGCACGGAGCATGTCCTCCAAAGTCTGAATGGTCCGCTCTGACTGACCATCTGTCTGGGGATGAAAAGCCGTACTAAGGGAAACTGTCGTGCCCATAGCAGCCTGAAGACTCTGCCAAAACTTAGAGACAAACTTTGCATCCCGGTCGGAAACAGTCGACTTAGGTACACCATGTAGTCTCACCACCTCTCTGATATACAACGGAGCGGATCTCGTGGCCGTATTGGTCGTCTTCATCGGAATGAAGTGTGCGGACTTGGTAAGCCTGTCCACCACGACCCACACTGCGTCTCGCCCTCGAGGAGAGCGCGGCAATCCAACCACGAAGTCCATAGTGATGTGCTCCCACTTCCACTCAGAGATTTCCAACGGCTGCAACAAACCCGCAGGCCGCTTATGCTCGGCCTTCACCTGCTGACAAACGCCACAAGAAGCGACATACATGGCAATGTCCACTCTCATGCGTTTCCACCAAAAGACCTGCTTCAAATCCCGATACATCTTGGTCTCTCCCGGATGTACAGAGTACGGAGTCCGGTGAGCCTCACGGAGAATGTCATCCTTCACCTCTGACTTCTGGGGTACACACAGCCGGCCTCTGAAAAGAACTGCACCACTCTCATCCACACTAAAATCTCGGGAACGCCCCTCCGAGATCCTCTTCCGCACCTCTGAAAGGAGCCGGTCATGCTGTTGAGCCTCTCGAACACGCTCGGGAATGGCGGACTGGATACTCATCTGTGTCTCTGCCTGAGCAACTCCGGTGAGACAGAAAGAGATACCCATCCTCTCAAACTCTGAGATCAAGGACATCGCTGTCCGAGGGACTCCTGTCCTGCTCAAGGCGTCAGCCACCACGTTGGCTTTACCAGGATGACACTGAATAGTTAGATCGTAATCTTTGATCAACTCCAACCACCTCCGCTGCCTCAAATTCAGCTCTCGCTGAGTGAATATGTACTTAAGGCTCTTGTGATCAGTGAAGATGTCACACTGTTCCCCATACAAATAATGCCTCCAAGACTTTAGAGCAAAAACCACAGCTGCCAACTCCAAGTCGTGTGTAGGATAGTTCTGCTCATGAGTCTTCAACTGTCGAGATGCATAAGCGATAACTCACCCTTCTTGCATCAACACACAACCAAGACCAATCCGAGAAGCATCTGTGTACACTGTGTAGCGCTTGCCACTCTCGGGCAAGGATAGAATAGGTGCATTCACCAGCTTGCTCTTCAAAGTCTGAAAGCCAGACTCACAGTCATTTGTCCACACAAAAGGAACACCCTTTTGCGTGAGTCGGGTCATCAGCTTGGCGATGATGGAAAAGTCCTGCACAAAGCGCCGATAGTAACCGGCAAGTTCAAGAAAGCTCCGAATTTCTGACACATTGGTTGGCCTTCGCCACTGCACAACTGATGCCACATTCTTCGGATCCACTGTAATACCATGCTGACTGATGGTATGACCAAGAAATCCAACCTCGGACAGCCAGAAAGCACACTTCTTCAGCTTCGCATAAAACTTATTCCTCTGAAGGGCATCAAGGACCAAACTGAGATGCAACTCATGATCCTCCTCCGTTTTGGAATAAATCAGGATGTCGTCGATGAAAACCACCACAAAAGAATCCAGGTACTCATGGAGCATTCTGTTCATGGCTTCCATAAAGACAGCAGGGGCATTTGTTAGTCCAAAAGACATAACGACAAACTCAAAATGCCCATACCTTGTACTAAAAGCTGTCTTCTCTATATCCTCCTCTCTGATCCGCAGTTGATGATAACCAGACTGCAAATCAATCTTGGAGAATACCTTGGCACTTCTCAGCTGATCGAAGAGATCTTCAATGCGAGGCAGTGGATACTTGTTCTTGATCGTCACTTGATTAAGTGCGCGATAATCCACACAAAGCCTCTTGGAGCCATCCTTCTTTCCCACAAACAAGACCGAAGCAGCCTAAGGCGACGTGCTCGGTCTAATAAACCCCTTAGCTAGGAGTTCATCCAACTGCTTCTTCAACTCCACCTGCTCCACGGGTGCCATCCGATACGGGGACTTATAGATAGGCCGCATGCGGAACAAGGTCTATACGAAATCGGTTCCCGCTCGGTGGCGCACTGAAGCTCGGCCGGAAAAACATCTGGATACCTGCAAGCCACGGGTATATCCTTCAGCCTCAAAATAGCCTCGTGTCCCTCAACCATGGCCCACAGAAGACCTGACTTCAGATTCGCGATTGGGGAACAACCGCACAAAGAACGAGAGAGAGTATTGCGGGCACTCCCGTGGAAGACAACTTCACGTCCAGACGGAGACTGCAAAGTGACTATCTTCCAGAAACAAGAGATAACAGCTTGAAACTGCGTGAGCCAATCCATGCCAAGGATCACATCGAAAGGCTCCAAAGGAATAACCACCAAGTTCGCCACGAACTCCTCATCTGCTAGGACCACCACGCAACCAGGGAAAACACGGGCACTGGAAATAAGCCCACTGGGAGAACTAACAACCACAGCTCTCCCCACAAACTGCACGGACAGACCTGCCCACTGAACAAAAACCTCCGAGACTAAAGAGAAACTAGCCCTAGAGTCGAAAAGAACAGAAGCATCAACAGAATCAACAGATAAGGTACCTGTCACCACGTCTCCACGATCCCTACCATCAGACGCTGGCATGGCGTACGCCGCAGGAACAGCTGGAGAAGAAGAACCTCCCGTACTCGTGAAGGTTGGTGCAGGGGTCCACTGAGGTACAGGCACCGCAGGAAGCTGGACCCAGTATCCTCCTGGTGGAGGCACCGAGGCGGGCGTCGAAGGTGCTGATGACGCCGGTAAGTACCGCGGTGTAGGGGCCGTGGGCAAGAACTGCGAGGTAGGAGCCGCAGCCATCATCCGCACAGTGCCGTCAGGACAAGTCGAGCCTGCTGAAGGTGAAGGCGCTAACTCCCATTGCAGCTTCCCCTTGGGATTCTGCCTGCACACCACATCCTTGTGGCTATTGCCACAGATAGAACACTATCCACTCCAAGTGCAGTCGGCCCGCCGATGCGGATCTCCGCACCGAAAACACACCAAGCCCAGCCCAGGCTTCACCATGGCACGGTACTGCAGAGAACTCCCTCCGGTAGAGCTGGACTGCCCCGTACTACCACGGTAGGGCTGCTGGCGACGTCCCTTCCCCTTCTTGTGCACAGGGCCTCCGAAGAAGCCCTTCCTCTCGCTATGGCCCCGAGGCGAGTCTCCTCCAGTGGCCTTGCGGATATCATCCGTGTAAGACTGCTGCATCTCGATCCCCGAAGCCTGCTCCACCAAAGTACGAAAATCCGTGATCGAGAAAGCACCTAGCAGGTGGCAGATCGAAGGTTTGAGCCCCTGACGGAACTGCCTGGCCTTCTCCGCATCATCCCGCGCCACATGCAGAACAAAACGGACGATCTAGTTGAAGCCCACCTCGTACTCTGCCACAGACAGCTTGTCTTGTGAGTACCTGCTCAGATCGATCTTCATCTTGTCTAGAAAGGTCTCTGGATAGAACCTCCTCTCGAACAGCCAGACGAACTCTGCCCACGTCAGCGCTCCATGCGCAGCCGTGCGAGCAGTCTGCACTCCCTTCCACTAGATCTGATCCTCTCCCTTCAAAAGTTGCGCCGCGTAGCACACTCGATCGGAGGCAACCACCTCGAATGCCTCCATCTTGTCCTCCATGAAGGACAGCCAGTCTGCGGCCTGAACAAGAGGGGCCGCACCGCTAAAACTGTCCAGCCTCAAACCTACCCACTCTCGGAGTGAGAGGCCGCTAACTGCTCTGGCTATCGCAACCTCCGGCACTTGAATTGCTCGATCCCCAGGGGCCACCTGCCCCTGCCTCAACGCACTCAACTCCTGCTGCATGGCCCTCACAGTGGCCAACAACTCCTCCTGACTACCACCTGCTGACTGAGTGACCTCAGCCTCCTCGATCGTAGGCTGCGCTACTGGCGTAGCTGCACGGCCATGGCTACTACGCCTAGGCGGCATCCTACAGCCACCACAATCCACACACAAGCAAGAACAATATCAACAAGCATTTAAGACACAAGCAATCATACAATAAATTAAACAGGGTATATGCAAAATAAACAACCCTTCCCCAACCTACATGTGCAAGTGTGTCAATTTAATAGTTTAATTACCACGGACCTAAAGCCCGCTCTGGTACCAACTGTAACACCCCAGGACCCACAATGCCCTAGGATGCTACTAAAACTACTCTACAACTAGCCAATTTACAAGATAACAAAAACTGGCATCAATTAAATTAACAAGATAATACAAGCGGAAGCATAAACATTTAAGAGATAATAGTAAAAGTAATTAAACGATGAAACATTCATCAACAAGGTAGCTAAGCAAAGGCTATAGTTCTTTTAACTTTATTTCAACATTAAAACAATATCCAGGTGAATCAATGTGGTGCTGCTCTACCCTTCCCAATGCATGCTCAAAGTCCACCTGTAGGGAGGGGGAAACAAGGGTGAGATATAAATCTCAGCAAGCAAACAGTTTAACAAGTTATTCAAACTACGAACAAATAATTATCATCATTAATTTCATACATGCACACCCACAATTCGTTTTCATAATTAATAAGCCACCACAATCTTCCCTAAATCAAATCTCTTCAATTCTCCGATTTAAATGGCATATGAATGCAGTCATTTAAATATCCATTTAATGCATATGAATGCTTCATGCTATGCTCCACATCACTCTTGCAAGGGCAGGAATTGCAATGCATCGTATTACGGCAATATACGACGCTTCCGCGGGCGAAGAGGTGCATCGTATTACGGCAATATACGATCTCAGACGTACGATCAGCGGCTAAGTGCGGCGACATCCATATATGCAAATGACATGATATGACATGAATGATATTGTTCATGCTCTCAACCTCTCCACATCCACCACATGTTATTTTCACGTCCACATTATAACAATAAGCAAGAATTCCACATGTCTACTAGCATAATATCAACATAACAATGTTTGCTATCATCTCCACAATTAAAATATCATGCAATCATGGCATCATGTAATAAATTAAGATAATAATGTACATTGCAAGCAGAAGGAATAACAAGTTAAACGGTAGCAATCACCGCTACGTTCACTTGCCTCAATCCGACGAAGCGAAGATCAACAAAAATTCAAGAGCGCTCAGAGACAAGACCACCTGTCCATAAGACAACTCTCAGCACACTATCACAGTATACAAGCATGATAAAAAAATATAAAAACATCGCTAGAAACCCGAACCCGCGCAATCTCTACTCCGCCCAACAAACCAACATAATCCCAACTGCAGTAGCGCTGCTTCACAATTTCATAACTTTAAAAAATTAAATAGAAGAATAGCAAATGATACCTCTCTGGATTCATGACTTAAGAACCTATAATTTTCATGTAGAACTCCTATTTTTATTCGGATCACAACTAGATGAAATTTAATGCCCAAAACAGAGGAAGAACTCTGTTCTGGCAGGTTGGACAGCAGTATTCAAACGCGTGCCAACGACAGTAGAGAGGTCTAAAAATTATTAAATTTATACAGAAGCTAGATCTTTAAATTACCTACAACTTTCTCAACTACGTCCATGTCCAGAAAATTCGTTTACTATTTTTAATCTCGGGATTACCGCCGGACTATACCAAACTGTCCGCCTGACAGACAGTGGTATTTCCGTCTCTGTATCTCCCAGATGCCACGGTAGAATAATTTGAACAAAATACAGAAGATGCATTTGGAAGTCATATACAACTTTCCTTTTGGGAAGACCCAGAAAAAAATTCGTTTACTATTTTAAATCTCCGGATTACTGCCGGACTGTACCAATCTGTCCGCCTGACGAACAGCGGTATTGCCGAGTCCGTATCTCCCAGATCCCATGGTAGAAAAATTTGAACAAAAATACAAGAGATACCTCTGGATTTCCTCTACAACTTTCCTTTTGGGAAGACCCGCAGGAAAATTTGTTTTCTAGATCAAAACTGTGCGACAAGCCGTGCTGCGCAAATCGATCTAAAATCAGCCCGCGACTAAACTCTAATCGGGCAATTGATCTAATATCTAACATCAAATTATGTGCCAAGAACCTTAATAAATCCATAAAACAGAGGATTTGGGATGAGATAAAATTACCAATCTGAAGAAATTCCCCAAAATTTTCCTCCTCTTCTTCTCCTTCCTTCTCCTTCCTTCTTCTCCTTCTCCTTCTTTTCCTTCTCCTTCTTCTTCTCCAAGGGCAGCTGTAACACCCCAGCCAAACAATGGCCTAGAATGCTACCAAACTAACAACATAATAAAACTATGCTAAGGCATTCTATAAAATTTCGGCAGAGCCTCCTTTGTTTATTGATAAAAATGAAGTTCTAACAATAATATCAAAAGGTATGAATAACCGCAAGCAAAGTAATTTGGCTACTAAGCAGAAACATCTATAAAACTTAAGTAAAGCACGGAAGCAATATAAAGAAGTTCTAATCCATTATTACATCTTAATCTGAAGGTCATAATCAAATACCACTTGAACTAATCAACAAATAATAATTAGAGTTCTCTATCTTCTCCATGGTGAATAATTCGTGCAAGTGCAACAATACTAATCCCTCTTTATTCCCATGCATGCTGACCTCATGAAGGTACCTAAAATAAACAAACAACAACAACAAAACAACAGCAAGAGTGAGTCCAACGACTCAGCAAGTATAACTTTAACAAATGCAACATGAACATTAACTCAACATATTACATATGAATTTCATGCTATGCAATATGATCAAAATCTCCTCTTTCTCATCTCTTTCGCATTTTACCGTGACGCGGAGTGCATCCATCAATGCACACCCATGCCTGTACCCTCGGGTACAGGGACCAATTGCCCACACTCCGCAAGTGTGGGGACCTCGATGCTTGATCACCACATGACCAAGACTTCAACAATTCTCAATATGATGCATATATGTGAATGTATCAACAAGATAACATGCATTCACCATACTACGCATCAACAAATCTCATAAATGCCATAATGTAAACAGAACATAAATAGCATTCTCAATTCATCACTTACTCAAACTCACAATTTAAACAATCATGATTCATCCATCATCCAAACAATTCAAGAAATCCATAAACATACAGATTTTCACATCATAAATATACTTGCCTCAACCGCGAGAAAAATGAAGAACGCGTAGAAGGCACAACCCCCGGAATCCGCTCTCCTCCCTTGACGACACGATGACGAACACGTCGATGAACACGACGACAAACACGACGACGAAGAACACGCCCGTGATCCCTTCCGCGAACTCCTCCGCTCCTTCCTCCGGATCCAAGCGGTGCCGCACGGAGAGACGACGACGGCGCACCGGAAGAAGACGTCGGGGCAGCACAGGCGGCTGGCTGGGTGGAGGCGCAGGGGTGGAGGCGCGGGGGGGGGGCGCCTAGGGTTTTAAGAACACCTCCCCTCTTGGGCCAAGAAAACCCACAGGCCAAGGCCTAGGCCCAGTTGTCTTAATTTTCCAGAAAACCCCCCAAATCCTTATTAAATTTAATCTTTTCACTTAAGACCCTCTCTCTATTAATTAAACAATTAATTAAATAATTTCTGGGGTATTACATTCTACCCCCTTAAACAGAATTCGACCCCGAATTCTAACTGCAAACACAACAGAAAACAAAACAACCAACTAGCAAAAACACGTACCTGACGTGAACAACGCCGGTATCTGCCACAAGATGCGAGACTCCAACTCCCAAGTTGCCTCTCTCTCGGTCATCTGCGACGAGCACTTTGACATCAAAGAAAGTCTTGTTTCTCAACACTTTTTCGCCCTTTCTAGAATTCGCACTGGCTTGGACTCAAAGGACAAATCTTGCTCAATAACCAAAGGTTCTAGAGCGATGTGAACTTCCGGGTCTCGCAAGTACTTTCTCAACATGGACACGTGGAACACGTTATGCACTCCGCGCATAGCCTCAGGAAGATCCAAACGGTAAGCCAACTTCAAATTGGTAGGAGATAAGCTTCCCTTTGGTACCGAACCTCACCACACCCTTGGTAGGAGATACTCTCAAAAGAACCTGATCCCCCACTTCAAATTCCCGATCCCTTCTTCTCACATTCACATAGCTTTTACGCACGCCTCAGGCAGCCAATGATTCTATCTCACCAAGTCCACTGCTCAACTATCTTTTGGACCCAAAGCGGTCAACCTCCGAATCCTCGCAACTAACCGAAGCAATTAAATACACAGCGGGTTAACATTCCCTTTGGTATCAACCCACACAATCTGCACAACACAAAAATCTTGTGCTTTGCACTCTCAATCGTTCTCTTTACCTTAGCAATGAGTACTTCCTTTTAACTATGGATGCACAAAAGTGCTCAAGGTAAACAAACTCTTTTACACACAGAATACAGCTGACAATAAGGGATTCTTATTGCAATCACGCATCACCCACTCCCCACCAAAGGGTCAAATCATAAAAAAAAATCGAGGATTCAACATAAGAACCTCTCCACCTTCCAAGTAGGTGGTTTGCAAACAAACAACACATACGTCAAAGGGGAATCACTCAAGTATCAAACCCGTCCATTTTTTTTTCTTTTAGGAATAAACTTCCTCTTGAATCACGAGGTTCCAAATCATCCCATACCCTACTAGCTCAATTCTCTTAAATTGGCATCATCAACTCTATGTTCAAACCGAGTGCATCCGACACACTTTTGTAGAGGGACTCTACTATTCTCACAATAACATACTCTAATCAACTCCTCTACCAACATGTTACTTTAACAAATAATTTCTAATGCATCTCATCGTTATTCTCACCCACCATCACTTTACCACAAATCTTAAGGACAATCAACATGAATTTCTCGGCTCCCACACTCATTTACTACACCCAAAGAATACTATCAATGAGCATCAACTATTTAGAATCCACTTGTTGCACTATTTTTCACACCACATCATTAGCCTCCAAGGTTCTAGTATAGAACATCCACCCAAATTTTCCATCTCTAGGACTATTATATATATATGTACTTGATATATTTGACACAAGGCTCTCAAGTTCGGTGACTAACATCTGCACAATCAATCATGCTCAACCCTTCACAGCCACATGAAAACATAATCTCAACCTGATTATCTGTAGGAAGATACATGACAGTAATTTCAACAATTTCTACTATCCCAAAAATTCCCATAACAATCCGACTTCTTCATAATTATAATCTCATCACTATACCATCATAATCGTCCTTCTAATCCTTGCAAAGTACCCAATCATGATGGTCCAATAAAATTGATCAAGATTCTCATACTTTCAATAATTCCAACGTTCCAGCAAAATGAACGTAACACTCATGAACCATAACTAGGTTCTTCTAGTTGCGACAATATAACTAGTTAGCTCCAAGGACAACATCTTCTTTTAAATCAAATCCTCACCGAGAATTAGTCGACAGCATCAATTTATCACTCCAAAAATCTCAAGCATCTTGATACCCACAATCTCACCCAAACCAATCACAAAACCACACCAACCAGTTGCCATACATATCCTAAAAGGGCTTGCAACCCAAACTGCTTACCCCTTTCTTGGAGAAGCAAAAGAAGGAAATTTCAACACAAAGTCCATCTGCAATAAACACAAGACCAAGAAAAATAAAGATCTTGGACAACAAAGGATAAGACCACAGTTGAAGGCACATGCCTCCTTAAGAAGAAAACATCAAATCTCAACCAATACGAATACAATATTGTCATTTGAGCCCAAGAAACTCTTAAGCGGCGAAAATAAGAAGTCAAACACACTTCACAAAGATTACACAACTTGACTTCAACCTCCAAAACTGTTATCAAACTTTTCCTTTTAACAAAGAGAACAACCTTCTTTGATTACGGTATCACCTCAACAATTCCAACAAGGAAGAGTTGAAGACCACAACACATTAATTCTTTAAGAACTAAATAAAATCCCTCAACACGACACTTGGCTTAAAATAATTTCAGCTACCACATAAGTCATGAGATCAAAGATCGCACACACACTATCAAAAACTTTTGATTTAAATAGTACCATGGAATTTATTCAAATTCTTCCATTTAATGAACCTTCAATATTACCATCATAACCACAATTTGACCAACATACTAACATCAGAATAGTACATTCTTAACAAGCATCATCCTATCCTCAGCTCCCTTCATAAACATTTCCAAAAGAAACATAAGAAATCACTTCATTATGTTTCAAATATCTAAATAAAATTGCAACTACTTGATCTAGGAGAACCTAGTGCATAAGCCATATAAATAGAACAAAGCTCTTAAACAAGATGATACTAGAACATGACAATCTCACAAAACATACTAGCATAAATCTCTTACTAGATTTCATATATTTGATTCTTATGGATGCTCAACTTTAATTTAGCACAAATTAATTGTACTCTAGTCATTACTGGCAATATTTGATTATTATTTTATCGCAACGGCATTCATGATCCTAACTTCGTTTTACAATCATAAAACAATCATGAGCATAGATTCTGTATCCTACCTTACATTCAGAAACTAGAACGGAAATGACTTTAATCTTAAATAATACCAGCTTGTAGGACAAGTTCCTACTAGTCAATACCTCAACCCTCATCTATTTCTTTATACATTCTTCAACAATCTAGCATGGTAAAAGATAGATGAAACTAGCAATTGTGCATGCTCATAAAGCATCTAAATAAAAGACATATTAAAGGTCAATATTACCAAGGTAATATTCTAACACCTCCTTACTTAATCATTCCAAACGGTCGGATTAATTACTAAAGACCATGATCATTCAATTTATCCAACATGATATAAATTCAAACAATCATAACAATCGTTCTAATTCTTTTTGCACACTCCTCAATAACTCCATGAATTACTATCATGAGTAGACAAATTCTTAATCATAGTTCTTCTAAAAACCATTACAAGGCAATATCAAATTAAACAACTACACTTCCAAGGATACTAGTAAAAAAAATTAATTATACACTACGCTAACATATCAACTTGATAATTCAAACCTTATGAATTAATTTATATGATTACCACCTTCCACTTAAGCATAGCAAAACAACATAAAGGATTTTAACACTCTCTTTCAAAAAGAAGAGGAACAATAAACTTCAACGCTTGAGATAAAAAAAATATATACATAGATCCAAGCTTTCACATAACAATGAGTTTTGCAACTCAAAATTCGCATAAATAAAAGAAAACACCAAGCGAACCAATGAGCCATGATTCGCAATCAAGACAAACTCCCACGAAGGAACTAACCTTACAAATCAACAATAAGCACAGGTAGCAAAGTATCTCAGTAGTCCGGAAAGAAACAATAATCGCTTCAAGGAACAGTGAGACCAATTGCATACCCTCAACGCAAGAACCACAATCTCAAAAGAAATTATTAATCGCAATCACCAAGAATTGGCCGAAATCAACTAAAGGATAATAGCAACTTTTCTAATAAATTCACCCGCAACACCTGCAATTAAGTTACCTGAGGTAACTACATTGCTAATCCTCATACTACAAATAATGATATAATCTGGCAATGCCAAGGTAGCACAACACAACATCTACATCATATCATTGACTATTCTCAGTCATAACAGTCATAGGAGCAAATCATAATCATACAAGATTATCAATAAGCATACAAGATTATCTCATATTGTAAATCATCAATATAACATGTCAAAAGCATAAATGCAATGCTTGACCCATCTCATCCTACTGTGCACCAGTGTGTCAATTTAATAGTTTAATTACCACGGACCTAAAGCCCGCTCTGATACCAACTGTAACACCCCAGCCAAACAATGGCCTAGAATGCTACCAAACTAACAACATAATAAAACTATGCTAAGGCATTCTATAAAATTTCGGCAGAGCCTCCTTTGTTTATTGATAAAAATAAAGTTCTAACAATAATATCAAAAGGTATGAATAACCGCAAGCAAAGTAATTTGGCTACTAAGCAGAAACATCTATAAAACTTAAGTAAAGCACGGAAGCAATATAAAGAAGTTCTAATCCATTATTACATCTTAATCTGAAGGTCATAATCAAATACCACTTGAACTAATCAACAAATAATAATTAGAGTTCTCTATCTTCTCCATGGTGAATAATTCGTGCAAGTGCAACAATACTAATCCCTCTTTATTCCCATGCATGCTGACCTCATGAAGGTACCTAAAATAAACAAACAACAACAACAAAACAACAGCAAGAGTGAGTCCAACGACTCAGCAAGTATAACTGTAACAAATGCAAGCATGAACATTAACTCTCAAGTTAAACATATTACATATGAATTCATGCTATGCAATATGATCAAAATCTCCTCTTTCTCATCTCTTTCGCATTTTACCGGTAATGCGGAGTGTGCATCCGTCAATGCACACCCATGCCTGTACCCTCGGGTACAGGGACCAATTGCCCACACTCCGCAAGTGTGGGGACCTCGATGCTTGATCACCACATGACCAAGACTTCAACAATTCTCAATATGATGCATATATGTGAATGTATCAACAAGATAACATGCATTCACCATACTACGCATCAACAAATCTCATAAATGCCATAATGTAAACAGAACATAAATAGCATTCTCAATTCATCACTTACTCAAACTCACAATTTAAATAATCATGATTCATCCATCATCCAAACAATTCAAGAAATCCATAAACATACAGATTTTCACATCATAAATATACTTGCCTCAACCGCGAGAAAAATGAAGAACGCGTAGAAGGCACAACCCCCGGAATCCGCTCTCCTCCCTTGACGACACGATGACGAACACGTCGACGAACACGACGACAAACACGACGACGAAGAACACGCCCGTGATCCCTTTCGCGAACTCCTCCGCTCCTTCCTCCGGATCCAAGCGGTGCCGCACGGAGAGACGACGACGGCGCACCGGAAGAAGACGTCGGGCAGACAGGGGGCGGCTGGGGGAGGGCAGGGGTGGAGGCGCAGGGTGGGGGCTGCCTAGGGTTTTAAGAACACCTCCCCTCTTGGGCCAAGAAAAACCCACCTGGGCCAAGGCCTAGGCCCAGGTTGTCTTAATTTTCCAGAAAACCCCCCAAATCCTTATTAAATTTAATCTTTTCACTTAAGACCCTCTCTATTAATTAAACAATTAATTAAATAATTTACTGGGTATTACAAAGAATGGGGGAGACCTTCTTGGGGAGGAGGTGGCGGCTGCTGTGTGGGGAGGGGGAGAAAAAAGGGGAGGGCTAGGTTTAAAAGAGAGAGGGGAAGGAGGGGTGCGGCCAATGGGGGTGGCGCCTCCCCATTGGGCTTTGGCCCATATGTGGTTGGCCCACTCCCCTGGCGGCCCAAAACTGAAAATATAAATAATTTTTAATATATTTTATTCCTTTTCCAAAGTTCTACAAAATTTAATTTTCCCTTCCCGCGATTTACCGAAAAAACGGTGACTCCGCGATTGAATTAAAATCTTAAGCCGTATCGACGCTCAGGGTATTACAGTATGAGGTCCGGAAGAGGAAGTTTCAAGCTCAGCAGGGAGCAAGTAGTTCCCGGCATCGTCCTAATCCACCCCAGTTCAACATGCCCTCAGTGCCAAGTGTGCCGAGGACACCATTCAGTGGACCTCGCCCGATTCAGCAAGCCCCTCGAGCAAGTAATGCAGGTCAGCCCCAGCAGAACAAGACTTCAACTGCAGGAGTGCAATGCTTCAATTGCAAGAATATGAGACATTATGCCAATAATTGTCCTCAAAAGCGCCAAATGTGACCCCTGTACGTTTCAATGTGGGGACTACGCCAGCCAGAGTTCCAACTACAGGCCAGGGCCGTGGAGCCCCTCAAACTCCAAGGACTCCGCAAGCAATGAACAGAGGGCATGTTAATCATGTCACTGCAGAAAGCAGCTCAGAATGCACCCGACGTGGTTCTGGGTAAGTTTCTTGTCAACTTAGTACCTGCATCAGCATTATTTGATTCTGGAGCTTCGCATTTTTTTGTGTCAAAAGATTTTGTTGAAAGATATAATTGGGATGTGCGTTTACTAAAGAACCCTATGCTAGTCCAATCACCTGGAAATGAAATGAAGACTAGTACGGTTTGCCCTAGAGCAACCATAGATATAAATGGAGTAAAATTCCTAGCGAATTTAATTATAATAGACTCCAAGAGCCTAGATGTAATACTTGGTATGGATTGGTTAACCAAGTATAAAGGGCAGATAGATTGTGCCAATCGTACCATTACTCTTAACAACTCTGAAGGAATTCAAGTGAAGTACAAGTCAAAACCATCTTCTCAGAATGGATGTGGGTTGAATAGCTTGAAGGGAATAACTTTGGAAAAAGTGCCCATAGTAAGGGAATATCCAGATGTGTTTCCTGAGGATTTGCTAGGAATGCCACTAGATAGAGAAATTGAATTTGTCATTAACCTAGTATCTGGTACAGCTCCAATTTCCAAGAGACCCTACCGTATGTCCGCAAATGACCTGGCTGAATTTAAGAAGCAAATTCATGAGCTGCAAGAGAAAGGTTTTGTGAGACCAAGTTCTTCGCCTTGGGGAGCACCAGTACTTCTAGTGAAGAAGAAGGATGACAGTCTTCGTATGTGCGTGGACTACAGATCCCTGAATGATGCGACAGTTAAAAATAAGTACCCGTTGCCCAGGATTGATGATCTATTTGATCAGTTAAAAGGATCATGTGTATTCTGTAAGATTGATCTCCGGTCGGGTTATCATCAAGTGAAGATTAGACCAGAAGATATACCAAAGACAGTATTTTCCACTCGTTATGGACTGTATGAGTTTACAGTAATGTATGATAAATAAAGTGTTCATGGAGTATTTGGATAGGTTTGTTGTTGTGTTCATTGATGACATTCTGATCTACTCCCGGAATGAGGAAGAACATGCAGAACATCTGAGGATAGTTTTGGAAAAGCTCAGAGAGCACCAGCTGTATGCCAAGTTTAACAAGTGTGAGTTTTGGTTGAAGAAAGTAGCTTTCTTGGGTCATGTGATTTCTGCAGGAGGAGTATCTGTAGATCCTGAAAAGGTAACATATGTACTCAATTGGACGCAACCCAAGCCAGTAACAGAGATCAGAAGTTTTCTGGGGTTGGCAGGATATTATCGCCGTATCATAGAAGGATTTTTCAAACTTGCAAGACCTCTCACTCAGTTGCCAAAGAAAGAAAAGAAGTTTGAATGGAGTAAATCTTGTGAAGACAGTTTTCAAGAGCTGAAAAAGAGGTTGACCTCTGCACCAGTGCTGACACTTCCAGATATTAGAAAGGATTTTGATGTATTCTGTGATGCATCTAGACAAGGATTGGGCTGTGTTTTGATGCAAGAAGGAAGGGTAGTAGCCTATGCTTCAAGGCAATTACGCCCGCATGAGCAGAACTATCCGACCCATGATTTAGATCTAACTGCCGTTGTGCATGCTCTAAAAATATGGAGGCATTATTTGATCAGTAATCGTTGTGAGATTTACACGGATCACAAGAGTTTGAAGTATATATTTACCCAACCTGACCTCAATCTGAGACAGCGAAGGTGACTTGAGTTGATAAAGGATTATGATGTTGGAATCCACTATCATCCAGGGAAGGCTAATGTAGTAGCTGATGCCTTGAGCAGAAAAAGTTATTGCAATAATTTGATGATTCAAGATAGACAACCTGCACTTCATGAAGAGTTTCAGCGGCTTAATTTAGAAGTAGTAGAGGAAGGATTCCTAGCTACTTTGGAGGTTCAGCTAACTCTACAGGATCAAATCAAGGCAGCACAAAAAGAGGATAAATATGCTAAGGATATTAAAGAGAATATGAAGAAAGGTAAAGCACCATGATTTTCAGAAGATGAAGAAGGTATCCTTTGGTTCGGAAAAAGAATTCTAGTACCCGAGAAGAAAGAAATAAAAGAGTTAATCCTAAAGGAAGCTCATGAATCTGGATACTCAATTCACCCGGGAAGTACAAAGATGTACCAAGATCTCAAAGAAAGATATTAGTGGACAAGTATGAAAAGAAAGATTGTTGAATATGTAGCTTTGTGTGATGTTTGCCAGCGATTTAAAGCAGAACATCAGAGGCCTGCTGGTCTTTTGCAATCTTTGCAGATACCCGAGTGGAAATGGGAAGAAATTGGTATGGATTTTATAACTGAGTTGCCAAGAATAAAGTCAGGATATGATTCAATCTGGGTTATTGTGGATCGGCTGACAAAGGTCGCACATTTCATTCCAGTAAAGACCACTTATTCTGGAGATAGACTCGCAGAACTATACATGTCAAGAATCGTGTGCTTACATGGAGTTCCAAAGAAGATTGTGTCAGATCGAGGATCTCAATTCACTTCAAGATTTTGGCAGAAGCTGCATGAAATTTTGGGCACAAATCTAAATTTCAGTACAGCATACCAACCTCAGAAAGATGGTCAAACAGAAAGAGTAAATCAAATACTGGAAGACATGTTGAGAGCCTGTGCCTTGGCAAATAAAGCAAGTCGGAATCAAAGTTTACCCTATGCAGAATTCTCTTACAATAATAGTTATCAATCCAGCCTGCAAATGTCTCCGTTTGAAGCTTTGTATGGCAGAAAATGCAGGACACCGTTATGTTGGAAAGAAACCGGAGAATGACAAGTGTTTGGTCCAGATGTGTTAAAACAAGCAGAAGAGCAAGTCCGTCTGATTCAGGACAGATTAAAAATAGCACAAACAAGACAGAAAAGTTATGCAGACAATCGCCGAAGGGCGTTAGAATTTGTACCTGGAGATCATGTGTATCTGAAAGTTTCACCGCTCAAAGGGATGCGTCGTTTCAGCGTTACTGGGTGATAGGAACGGGGTCCCGATCTTCCAACAGGTTCTGGATATGTTCGATTTGGTGGAGGCGCGACACAAATCGATCCGGCTTCCGAACAACACGTTTCAAACCCCGCAATCGCAGCACCACGCTCTCGGTTATCAACCGTGCGCAGCCTTGCTGACCTCGCTAAGAAGGCTAATCCTTGCTGCGAATCAAGAACACAAGCAAGAACAAGGAAGATCACAACTGAATTGCAGATGTATTGATTTAGCACTCGAAAGTTGGGGTCTTACAAACCGATGAACGGCGAAACTGTTCAAAGACAGAATTAATCTAAGCAAAACCCAACCCTAATAGTGGGGGTGGTGGCTGTATATAAAGGAGTAAGGGGCGTGCAAAACCCCTGGATGCGACCTTAATGGACTCCAACACGATACAAAGCCGAACGGCCCAAAAGACGGTGTCGCAACACCCTGATAGATTCTAAATGTCTAATTTTTTTGACTATTCTCATTGACTCAAAAGGAATTTTGACATGGGACCAGATCCATTGGAAAGGTTGTCTTCTCAGCTTTCCATACATGTATGGAACGTCCAAAACGGAGTCCGGATGCGATCTGGGCGTCCGTTTTAGTGTGGCATGGTCCTAGACTCCGAATTGGATTCGAAGTCGGCTTGAGTTGGATATCCAACATGATTCGACCACCCTTACTGGACTTGTGCACCTCGTAGCCCTTCTCCAAGTACTTCCTGATCCTCTCCATGGTTCCTAATCATAATTAAATCATTAGGTAGTAATCGATTCTCAAATGAACAAAAAGAAGTACTTAGGAACGAGCTCACCAGAAATTCAATTGTCGGTGTGAGCTCTAGTGATTGGTCCTTGAATATCAAGTGGAGGAGTGTTGTGTATATCCAAAGAAGTGATGTCCTCATCATCCTCCCCCTCTTGAAGCGGAGTTGTCCTCAACTCAGCCTCATCTTCCTCTCCCAAGTATGGCTTCAAATCTGAAATGTTAAAGGTGGGACTAACCCCAAACTCGGGAGGCAACTCAAGTTTATATGCATTATCATTTATCTTCTCAACTATCTTAAAAGGACTAGCAGCTCTAGGCATCAATTTTGACTTTGTTAACTCAGGAAATCTATCTTTCGCAAGTGCAACCAAACAAAATCACCCGGTTCAAGTTTAACTTCCTTTCTACCTTTACTACCAGTAATCCTATATTTTTCATTCATCTTTTCAATGTTTGCCTTAGTAGTCTCATGCATTTTGATAATAAAATCAGCACGCTCCTTAGCATCATTATGAACTCTCTCACTGTAGGCAAAGGTAAAATATCAATAGGGGCACGGGGATTGAATCCATACACTACCTGAAAAGGACTTACCTTGGTGGTGGAGTGTTCCGCTCGATTATATGCGAAATCAACATGCGGCAAACACTCTTCCCACAGCTTCAAATTGTTCTTCAAAAAAGCTCTCAACATGGTAGACAATGTGCAGTTCACCACCTCGGTTTGGCCATCAGTTTGTGGGTGACATGTGGTAGAGAACAACAACTTTGTACCCAACTTGTTCCATAGAGTACGCCAAAAGTGACTCAAGAACTTGGCATCACGATCTGAAACAATAGTAGAAGGCATACCATGCAAATGAACTATCTCTTTGAAAAAGAAGTTGGCAATATGAACGACATCATCGGTTTTATGACATAGTATAAAGTGAGCCATCTTAGAAAAATGATCCACAACAACAAAAATGCTATCCCTCCCCCTCTTAGTCCTAGGCAATCCTAAAACAAAGTCCATAGAAATATCTGCCCACGGAATAGAAGGAACAGGAAGTGGCATATATAAACCATGTGGATTCAAGCGAGACTTAGCTTTTTGACATGTAGTGCAGCGAGCCACAAACCGTTCAACATCTCGCCTCATCTTTGGCCAAAGAAGTGTGTGGACGAACGTCCTCCGCCTTCTTAGCACCAAAATGTCCCATCAAACCGCCTCCATGCGCCTCCTGCAACAACAAAAGACGAACGGATCCAACTGGAATGCATAGGCGGTTAGCTCTAAACAAAAACCCATCATTGATCACAAATTTATTCCATGCTTGACCCTCTTTACAATGCAACAACACATCCTTAAAATAAGCATCAGAAGCATATTGTTCTTTAATAGTTTCAAGAACAAAAATGCGACAATCAAGTTGAGACAACATGGTATAGCGTCGAGACAAAGCATCAGCAATCACATTATCCTTCCCTTTCTTGTGTTTAATGACATAAGGAAAGGATTCAATAAATTCAACCCACTTAGCATGTCTACGATTCAAATTGGTTTGACTACGAATATGCTTAAGTGATTCATGATCGGAATGAATGACAAATTCTTTAGGCCATAAATAGTGTTGCCACGTCTCTAAAGAACGAATAAGAGCATACAATTCTTTATCATACGTGGAATAATTAAGAACATGACCATTCAATTTTTCGCTAAAGTAGGCAACAGGTTTGCCTTCTTGCATCAAAACACCACCAATACCAATTCCGCTAGCATCACATTCGAGTTCAAAAGTCTTACCAAAATCCGTAAGTTGGAGCAATGGTGCGTGCGTAAGCTTGTCCTTCAAAAGATTAAAGGACTCCTCTTGTGATGGCCCCCAATGGAACACAACTCTCTTCTTTGCCAACTCAATTAACGGTGTCGCAATGATGCTGAATTCTTTGACAAAGCGGCGATAAAATCCTGCAAGGCCAAGAAAACTCCGCACTTGGGAGACTGTGGTGTGGGCCAACTCCATATCGCCTCCACCTTGGCTCTATCAACCTCAATTCCTGTGGAGTCACAACATAGCCAAGAAAAGAGACTCGATCCGTGCAAAAGGTGCACTTCTCAAGGTTACCAAACAAACGTGCATCTCTCAAAGCATTAAAAACAGCATATAAGTGAGTCGAATGTTCATCCATGGACTTGCTATAAATCAAGATATCATCAAAGTAAACGACCATAAATTTGCCAATGAAAGGACGTAAAACCTCGTTCATTAATCTCATGAAAGTGCTAGGTGCATTAGTTAAACCAAAAGGCATGACTAACCACTCATACAAGCCGAACTTAGTTTTAAAAGCGCTTTCCATTCATCGCCAAGTTTCATTCTTATTTGGTGGTATCCACTCACGAAGTCAATTTTTGTGAAAATTATAGCACCACACAACTCATCAAGCATGTCGTCTAGCCTAGGAATAGGATGACGATATCGTATAGTAATGTTGTTAATGGCTCTACAATCTACACACATATGCCAAGAACCATCTTTTTTGGGAACCAAAAGAACAGGAACAGCACAAGGACTAAGGCTCTCACGTACGTACCCACGGTCCAAAAGGTCTTGGACTTGGCGTTGAATCTCCTTAGTCTCTTTGGGATTGGTCATGTACGCCGCACGGTTTGGCAAGCTCGCTCCAGGGATCAAATCAATCTGGTGCTCAATCCCTCGAATGGGTGGAAGTCCTGGAGGTATCTCATCAGGGAAAACATCTCTAAACTCCTGCAAAAGGTTAGTGACAGGAGCAGGCAAAGTGCAAGGCATATTATCAAGAGAAAATAAAGCATTTTTGCACACAAAAGCATAGCATGTATCATTAACATCATCAATTGCAGCAAGGTCTGATTTTGTGGCAAGCATAACAGAATTTTTCAAATAGAGTACTTGCTGTTTTTCAGATTTATCATGTTCCTTTGGATCATTAGCAGCAGTAGCTCTCGCCCTATCGGCCTCTATAATCTCAGCTGGGGTCAAAGGCAGTAAAGTAACTTTCTTTCCCTAATGCATAAAAGTGTATGTGTTACTACTACCATGGTGTAAAGCATCATTATCAAATTCCCAAGGTCGACCCAATAAAAGAGAGCATGCTTGCATGGGAACCACATCACAATCAACATGATCAACATAAGCACCAATGGAAAAATGGACTTGGCATGTTTGCGTTACCTTGGCTTTTCCAGAGTCATTTAACCATTGAATATGGTATGGATGTGGATGCGGCGTGGTCAAGCCAAGCTTCTTGACCAAATCAGAACTCACCAAGTTGTTGCAACTTCCTCCATCAATGATGACACATGCACGCCGGTTCTTGATTGCAAAGAAGGTCTGAAACAAATTATGGCGTTGAAGTTTATCGGGTTGTTGTACCTGCGTGCTGAGGACTCGCTGCACAATGATGCTCCGTAGTGTCGCTGTGGACGCCCCACCAAGGACGCAGGTCGCCATCACCACCGCCATTGTCGTCCGAGGCAGAAGCAACATCATCATCCTCCTCGACATCCGGTCTTGATGTAGCCTCCATCTTCGTGGCGATGTATGCCCGTTGGCTAGGGCAATTCTTCTGCACATGACCAAGCCCATGGCAGCGGTGGCACTGAATGCCGGAGGAGCGACCCGTTGAAGCCATGGAAGAAGAACTCTTGGCTGGGCCCTGCAAAGAATTTTTTGTAGAATCTGCAAGGCCTGTCGTGGAAGGTGGCTTCTGTGGCGCTGCTGCCATCTTGTTCAAAGGTGGTGGAGGAGAACAAAAACGCGAAGAAGACTTGGGCAGTCCCGTCGATGTAGTCGTTCGCGGCGTGTAGAAGGGTCGTCCGGTGCGTGCCTTAGTTGATTCTGTGTGTCCCTGCAATTCTTTTTCTGCAAGCATAGCAAGGTGGAACAACTGGTTGATAGTAGTAAATTCTTTATAATCAAAAATGTCCTGAATTTCACGCCGTAACCCTGTAGAAACGACAAATCTTATCCTCCGTGTCCTCAACAATCCCACAACGCACCATACCTTTTTGAAGCTCAGCATAATAGTCTTGAACAGAACTATCACCATGTTCTAAGCGCTGCAATTTTTTTCTCAATTCAAGTTTATATGAGGGAGGAACAAAACGATTACGCATAGCTTCTTTGAATCGCTCCCATGTATCAGGTTGTAAGCGCATGGTACTTAGTTCATTCCACCAGATAATAGCAAAGTCCTTAAACTCACTAGTAGCTCGTCTAACTCTATGTTGTTCAGGAACTAAGTGAGAATTAAACTTCTGCTCTACCGTCATCTCCCAATCAAGATATATTTCAGCATCATAAAGACCAGAAAACGATGGAATGGTAAACTTGACTTTAGCAAAAGGGTCGTGTTACCATGACGGTTCTGGTTATTACCTCCCATACCATGTTGGTTTTGCTGAAGACGATGACGTAGTCGTGCATCTTGTGTCGCCCGCCGATCAATGTTGCCATCTGTATCATGCAATGTGTCGTCATCAGGATGATGGCCGTCATTGACAGGTGGCAGGCGTGCCTCCAATGTGTCCATCCGACCAGTGAGGTCATCCATCCTCCGCTCCACCCGCTCAATGCCTTCCGTGGTGTTCAACTGGGCAATGGCGGCGACGATGGTGTCCAATCTTGCACCGAGATCACTGAGTGAAGCATTTTGTTTGTCGAGCGCAGCTTGTAGCTGGCCGTGACTAACACACTCGTTGAAATCGATCGGTGTCCCGTCCCCTTCGTCTCCCGCCATGGTTAGTGGAAACACAGGGAAAACAAAAGGATTATTCCTATCAACTACAAAGGAAGGACAGTAGGAATCCGCAAAGGAAGTAGCTTACCAAGCTCTTACAAGTGTTCTTAACAAAGCAAGGCAAAGGATACCTGGAGAGTGTGATCCGGCGATTGCAAGGGTCAAAACTGTGCTATCCAGAAGTAGGTATATGGAGCTTGGAAGGCCAAATATATTAGTGGAACACAAAGCAATAATAGATAGTAATGATGAATAAACGTCCAAAGCACTGGTCCTAGTTGCTGGTCTAAATGTGTCCTATAACAAGTATGATATGGTGAACAAGGAGTCAAGAACAGAATAATGAAGCAAAGACAGCAACAAAGATGGCCAGGCACCAAGAAACTTAATTCAGCACAAGCACAAAATACATGAAGCTCTGTCACCTAAAACTGTGCTCTGTCACGATTTTTTTTTGCCACGGATAGCACTCACAGCACTATCCTAGGTGCCAAAAATTTCTTTTTTTCTTTTTATTTTTTTGTATGTTTTTCGCAAAGCAGAGCACAGGAATAGGAACCACACAAAGTTTCACGTCAATCTGATGTAAGGTGTGGTCTACAGAAAATGATGAATGTGCTAAAAATTCGATGATGAAATTTTGGAGCTCGAGTACTACACTTTCCAGGCCGAATTTGGGCAAAATAAATTCGCCGAATCCGATAAAGTCAGGAAGATTCGGATGTAAAATTTAATTTCACCCAATTTCAAAACAAAATCGCCTGATTTCGAGTCCGTATGCGAAAGTTATGGCCGTTTGAAGTAGGGCCTACGAGTTATGTTTTTTGTGGAGGCCGAAACTACAATCGGGTAGAAGCAATTGGTGGGAATTGGGGCGGAAGCTCAGGGAAAGGTGGGGGATGGTGCTGGGTGATCACGAGACGCGATGGATGACTCAAACAGAGGGTGGGATATGGGTGGGAAAATAAAAATTGAAGGCTAGGGTTTGTATGAGAGGTAGCGGAAGCAAGACAATCCGACTAGGGTTTGTATGAAAGGTAACGGAAGCAAGACAACCCGAAACAAAACACGATCTAAACCAGCAACACAACTCGACTAAGGACACAAACTCAACACTACGGACTCTGGAATCAAATTGTGCAAAAGGCTAAACGAGATCTAGGACAGGAAATAACCTATGACTACAATTTTTTTGTAGGGCTTTTTCTTGGACTCTAGGATGAAAACGAAAACAACAAGGTGGGGTAAATTCGAACCTGAAGGAACACCTGAAGCTCTGATTACCACTTGATAGGAACGGGGTCCCGATCTTCCAACAGGTTCTGGATATGTTCGATTTGGTGGAGGCGCGACACAAATCGATCCGGCTTCCGCACAACACGTTCCAAACCCCGCAATCGCAGCACAACGTCTCCTCAGGTTATCAACCGTGCGCAGCCCGGTTGACCTCGCCAAGAAGGCCAATCCTTGCCTGTGAATCGAAGAACACAAGCAAGAACAACGAAGATCACAACTGAATTGCAGATGTATTGATTTAGCACTCGAAAGTTGGGGTCTCACAAACCGATGAACGGTGAAACTGTTCAAAGACATAATTAATCTAAGCAAAACCCAACCCTAATGGTGGGGGTGGCGGCTGTATATAAAGGAGTAAGGGGCGTGCAAAACCCCTGGACGCGTCCTTAATGGACTCCAACACGATACAAAGCCGAACGGCCCAAAAGACGGTGCCGCAGCACCCTGACAGATTCTGAATGTCCACTTGTTTCGACGATTCCTGTTGACTTAGAAGGAATTTTGACATGGGACTAGAGCCATTGGAAAGGTTGTCTTCTCAGCTTTCCATACATATGTGGAATGTCCAAAAAGGAGTCCGGATGCGATCTGGGCGTCCGTTTTAGTGCGGCCTGGTCTTGGACTCCGAATTGGATTCGAAGTCGGCTTGAGTTGGACATCCAACATGATTCGACCACCCTTGCTGGTCTTGTGCGCCTCGTAGCCCTTCTCCAAGTACTTCCTGATCCTCTCCATGGTTCCTAATCATAATTAAATCATTAGGTAGTAATCGATTCTCAAATGAACAAAAAGAAGTACTTAGGAACGAGCTCACCTTTAAATTCAATTGTCGGGCGCGAGCTCTAGTGATTGGTCCTTGAATATCAAGTGGAGGAGTGTTGTGTATATCCGAAGAAGTGATGTCCTAATCATCCTCCCCCTCTTGAAGCGGAGTTGTCCTCAACTCAGCCTCATCTTCTTCTCTCAAGTATGGCTTCAAATCTGAAATGTTAAAGGTGGGACTAACCCCA
Organism: Bonia amplexicaulis; assembly: GCA_036346245.1. Taxonomy (NCBI): domain Eukaryota; kingdom Viridiplantae; phylum Streptophyta; class Magnoliopsida; order Poales; family Poaceae; genus Bonia; species Bonia amplexicaulis. The sequence continues at coordinate 23,429,819 of CM070736.1, read as the reverse complement.
AACTCGGGAGACAACTCAATTTTATATGCATTATCATTTATCTTCTCAACTATCTTAAAAGGACCATGTCGGGACCCGGAGCAACCTCTCCAAGACCCTCTGTGTTATTCGCACTATCCCAGGAAAGCTTAGTGCACATAGGGTTCCAGCGATGAATATCTCACATTCAACCACAATATATTAAAGCAAAGTTTTGATAATAAGTTCAAAGTTTACAATAAAGCACAACACCAAAATAACAGCGGAAACCAAATAAGATAACGGCAGCCCATCCAGCCTTCCCACAAGGTGAATTGACTGTAAGACGTGGCCTAATCGTAGTCCTCACCGCAATCGTCGAAGTCTTCTTCTGAAAGAGTTAGATAGAGCCACATGAGTACAAACGTACTCCACAAGCTACACCAGGAGATTTAACAGATTGAATGCATGCATAAGGATTTACAAGGATGGCATAATATAGTTGTTTGCAGAAAATGACAGCATTTGATTTAAACATCATTATTACAATAAAAGCTGATTTGAACACATTAAGTAAAACAACATTGTTCAAGATAATAACGTTAGTGAGGCTCCAACCAACACAAACCTATTCTCAGGTATCCCACCCGGACCATCTTTCCAAAAGATAACCAGATTTTCCATAAATCAGATTTTTATAACCAAAGTTTAATAAAACCAAAGTCTAATCTGTGAAAAACCCTACTCAGCATGTCCATGACCGCGGACACGGCTATCCCGGATAGTTTTACTCTGCAGAGGTGTACAACTTTACCCACAAGACATGTTCTCTCGTTTTGCCACGCGATTAACACACTGCCTTAGGTGTGTGGCTGAGAGTTCACGACAAAGCCTTTACAATGCTTAGTTGTCAAAAAGATAACGCCGCCACTAAGGTTTCACTACAACACGAATCCACATGTTGGAGCCCCCTTTTGTGCCATGTGAGACTTCCCATGGCTTCACCACGCCCACATTCAACCTTTAGCGATATCTAGTTGAAACTTCACAAATTAGTTGGCTAGGTCCGTCCCATACCGGACTTTGGTAGTACGGTGTGACTTTGTAAAAGTAGCTCACTGCATCGTCCTTAACTTGACTTAGGCCAAACCTCGAACCCCTTGTGTCGGGCAATCAACATCGAGCTACAACTACGATGCATGCCAGCAAGCACCCACCATCTTACCAATGCCTAAGTCTAAACCAGTTTTATATTTTGTTTATAAACATTTCATAAGCAATTCCGACTTTCCAAAGTCAAGAAATCCATTTTAAAGTCTATCATTTTATGTGAAGGAAGTTCCCAAATCTTAATATTCTTGCCATGGCTAAGCAATTCTACCAAATGTCTAGTTAATACTAATGTATAGGTTTTATCTAGGTTTGACAAGGTATATTGACGTGAAATATCAAATTGGCTATACAAAGAAATTAGGCATAACTATCATTCAAATTGAATTTAAACTAGAATTGAATAAAATTACGATGCATAATAATTTAAAACAATATAAATACTGTTAAAATACTGGGAGCAATATGATCAAAGGTGTAGCTTGCCCGGATGCTCGTTGAAATCGTCACGAATTAGTCCTCGGCGAAATCTTCGTAGTCTACACGTAAAGAACCAAGAAAAATTCAAATAAAATTCTAAAATTTGAAAAAGACTTAGAAATGAATAGTTCATAGTTTTAGAAAAATTTAGAAATTTAAATGGTTAAATTTGGAGTTAAAATGAGTATTTACGGGCTTTAGGAAGTTTAGAAAGAATGAAAAAGAAAAAGATGATTTTCTTGATTTATTTTTATATTGGAAATCTGGAATTATGACGTCATCACATAATAAAATAAATAAAATAAATTAAATGATGACGTGGCGCCACGTGGCTGCCACTGGGCTGCCACGTGTGCCCACATGGCGGTGACTGTAATACCCCGGAAAATATTTTATTAATTGTTTAATTAATAGAGAGAGGGACCTAAGTGAAAAGATTAATATTAAAAGAGTTTTGGGAGGTTTTCTGGAAAGTTAAGACAACCTGGGCTTGGGCTTGGCCTAGGTGGGATTTTCTAGGCCCAAGAGGGAGGGAGGCCACCACTTAAAAATCCTGGCAGCCCCCACCCTGCGCCTCCACCCCTGCGCCTCCATCCAGCAGCCGCCGCACTCTGCCGCTGCTGCCGCCGCCTCTCCACTTGCGCCCGCCGTGCCGCCGCCGCTGCCTTCTGCCGCCAGCCGCCGCCGCCAGGCGCCCGCCGCCAGGCGCCTGCTGCCGCCCGTCTTCTCCGTGCCGTGTCGTCGCCTCGCTGCGCCGTGGTGCCTTCGTCTTCGCCGCCGCCGCCGCCGCCGTCTTGTTCCCCGGCGCCGTCGTCGACGCTCGTCGCTATACCGCGTGGATCCGGAGGAAGGAGAGGAGGAGATCGCGGCGTGTTCGCCGTCGTGTTAGCCGTAAATGCCGCCGTGTTCGCCGACGTGTTCATCCTCGTGTCGTCAAGGGTAACTCCGCTGGTCCTCTAGATGAGTTTTAATCAAGTTGGATTTCGTCAGTTTTCTGGACCGCAGTGACAGTTTGGGTTAATCGGCTGTTCTGGGTTAGATCCATCAGGATTCAGGTCTGGACCTCTTCTAGAAAATTGTAGAGGACTTGATTATCTTTCCAGGGAGTGCTAGAACGCGTTATTCCGAGTTGTGTAGCAAAAGTTATGAATTTTCTAGTGCTGCTGTTCTGCAGATCGGAGTAGTTCTGGACAGATTTTAATAGATCGGTTTGTGCGACGGGTAATCGGGCGAATCAGAAATTCTTCATGTTAGGAAAGTTTTAGATAATTTTCTTAGCTTTCCATAAAGGTCAAGAAGTCCGATTCCGAGTTTCTGGGCGAAAGTTATGCCTGTTTTAGTGCGCTGTCCAGAGAGTCCGACGTGAATTTGGATGCTTTAGAAAGGGTTTGGATCGCTAGTTAATGGCCGAATCAGAGAGTCTCCCCAACTAAGTTTTTGTAGATAATTTAATTATCTTTACAGAGAGTTACGTACTGAAAGTTATGATTTTTGGAAGTCGGCTGTCTGTGGTTGGGCAGATTTGGCCGAGGGGAGTTGGGGATTTAATTGAGATAAATTGTTGGGTTAATTGGGGTTGCTGTTATTTTATATCTAGAAACCCGCTACTGTCATGTTAGTAATTATTAATTAATTATTCAGGAGGAGAGCGGATTCCGGGTTTCGCCTTCGCTCGTTCTTCGTTGTCTCGCGGTTGAGGCAAGTATAACCTTGTTATGATTAATCTGTGTGATTGAGTGATTTGGATGATATGAGTGGTGTTTGAGTTATGAATGCTTTACTTATGAATTTGAGTAATGTTCTGAGTTGTTAATGCTATTTATGTTCTGCTTACATTATGGCATTTATGAGATTTGTTGATGCGTAGTATGGTGAATGCATGTTATCTTGTTGATACATTCACATATATGCATCATATTGAGAATTGTTGAAGTCTTGGTCATGTGGTGATCAAGCATCGAGGTCCCCACACTTGCGGAGTGTGGGCACTGGTCCCCGTACTGAGGGTACAGGCATGGGTGTGCATTGACGGATGCACACCCGACACGGTAAAATGCGAAAGAGATGAGAAAGAGGAGTTTTGATCATAATGCATAGCATTAAATTCATATGTAATATGTTTAACTTGAGAGTTAATGTTCATGCTTGCATTTGATACAGTTATACTTGCTGAGTCGTTGGACTCACTCTTGTTGTTGTTTGTTTATTTTAGGTACCAATGTGAGATCAGCATACATGGGGACATGAATGGCTAGTTCAGAATCACGTGCACAATTCTTTCATTAAGAAATAAAGACAGTTATGATAATCTTGTTGGCTTGTTAGCTTAATTGGTTCAGTTTATATTCCATCAGATTAAATGTAATAAAGACTTAGTATCATTGGATATTATCTTTCCGTTCATTATTTAGAACTTGTGCTATTCATGCTTATTTAAACCGCCATCCGGTTAATAAACAAAGGAGGTTATGCCGAAATTTTTAGGTAACCTATATTAGTTGTTGTTTTATTGTGGATAGTTAGTAGCATTTCGTGCCTATGTTAGGTCGGGTGTTACTGATTGGTATCGAGCGGTCAGTAGGTCCGTGGTAGTGAAAAATATTAAATTTGACACACTGTGCACGTAGATGGGGATGGGTTTTGCATCGATCCAGATCATTGTGCTGATTTTGATTATTAATTGTGTGTTATGTGTGACTCTATATTTATTTATGTTATATAGAGATGGCAAGGGTAGAGGCCGTGGTCGTGGTCGTGGCCGGCAGAGCGCGGACCAAGCAGCCGTGCCCCGCCAGCTGAATGTAGTCTGCGCCAGAGGCCATCCGGTGGGATCGAGAGGAAGAGGTTGCTTCAGTTTCAAGGAAACCGTCTCCACCCCCGCACCTGAGCCGTGCTCGCGGTCATCCCTGCGCCCTTGCCGCGGTAGGAGTGATGGGTCCGCATCGGTGGAATGCGTTGAGGTTGGACACTTTCGATGGACTTGGGACGCCAGCTTGATGTCGCTAACGGTTGCGTCACATAGAGAGACATCTAGAGGTGTTGGGGCTACCATCCGAGCAGCAGCTCGGTTTGTGGCCTTTCGCTTGAAGGGCAAAGGATCTCGTGGGAAGGAGTCCTGTCACTAGATCCGCGCCTTAGGGCCAGCGACTTGGGAGGTGTTTTCGAGCGCTTCAGAAGAGGTTCTATCCCGACTCATTTGTGGAGAGGATGGAGGTTTCATTGAACGATTACAAGGTGGCAAGATGTCGTGTCGAGTACGAGGTGGGATTCCACAACATAATCCGCCTTGCACTTTGTGGCTACCAATGAGGTGGAGAAGGCTAAGAGGTTCCGCAGAGGACATAGGCAGGAGTTTCGACAGGTATTGGGAGCTTTGGAGCTCGTGACTTTAGCTCCCTGGTGGAGCAAGCTAGAGGCATGGAGTTAGAGATGCAACTTGGGAGGGACTGCAGGGACCGGTGGTCATGCGACTCGGAGGGTACAGAGTAGCCGAGGAAGAGTTTTGGCGGTGGTGGGTCGGCCAAAGCCGGTTCACAAGAAGTTCAAGGGTCGCAGAATTCTTTCAAGTCTAAATTCAACAAGTCCCAGGCGTCTTCCACTTTTCGTCCTTCAGCTGGTGTTCCGATGGTACGTCCGGTCCCGGGTCAGGGGATGAAATGTTTCAAGTGTGGTGAGGGACATCGTGCGGCGGAGTGTGTTTGGTCGGGAGCTTGTCGCCATTGTGGTCTGGAGGGCCACAAGGCAATGGTCTGTGGCGTAATCCCGCCAAGATCATCAAGTGGGAGCCGCTCAGCGAAAGATCGGCCAGCCAGCCTTCTTCCGGGGTCGGTCACAGATGCTAGCAACTGCCCTACTCGAACTTGGGCGCCGACCCGCCTCACTACTCCGCCGGAGGGATGCCTCGGTACTTTTGGCCGCCTCCTCCTGCGGCGTTGTTTCCAGCGATGGCGCCTTCAGCTCCTCCTGCAGTGGCGGCCCGCCATATCCGGTGTTGCGCGCCCGGCACTCAGCGTCGGGCTCCCACGCCTTGCCGACGGCCGAGCCAGTCGTCCCGATGTGGTGACAGTACGCTTTTGGTGGACTCTGGAGGCTTATGTTCTGCTTTGATTCCGAGCTACTTTCTTTTGCTTCCATAGAGTTTGCTAGTCGGGCCAGTTGAGTTTGCGCCTATAGCTCACTGCTTTTGGTTCATTCACCGGTGGAATTCTTTCTAGTTCCACACCGTCCGGGTTGTACGATTACCATAGATGGAGAGCATTTTGTTGCTAATCGATGGTTATGAGGATGGAGCCGTTTGATGTTATTTTGGGAATGGATTGGTTGCATAGTTACCGTCTTTGTCATATCTTGTTTTTGGAAGACAATAACTTTGCAATCGCCGTCGAGCCAAGAGTTGGTGTTTGTGGTAGTGCACCCTCCTGTACACCCAAAGTGTTGGCTAGTCTTTTTCCGGTAGTAGAGCAAGAAGAGTGGATTTCTTTTATCCCTTGTGGAAAAGCCAAATTCCTCTTTGATTGCAGAGCGATTCGGTGGTCCGGGAATTCGTGACGTTTTCAGCAGAGTTGCTGTGGATGCCACCTCCGCGTCGGTGGAGTTCGACTGACTTGGTGCCGAGCACGACCAGCTTCTATAACTCCGCACTGCTTGGCTCGACTGCTCCAAGAAGAGCTAAAGAAGCGCTTGGATGATCTAAAAGCGAAGGAACTTATTCGCCCGAGCGTGTCTCCGTGGGGAGCACCAGTGCTGTTTGTCAAGAAGAAAGATGGGAGTTGGCGATGTGTATTGACTACCGTGTTCTCAACCACCGACCATCAAGAATAAGTATCCTTTACCCGTACGAGGATTTGTTTGATCGCTTGAGGGAGCTAAGGTATTTTCAAAGATTGATCTCCGCCTGGTACAATCAAATTCTGTCCGAGAGGAGGACATTGAGAAAACGGCGTTCTCCACGAGGTATGGGTATTTTGAATTTAAAGTTATGTCTTTTGACTAACAAATGCCCCTGCCGCTTTCATGGAGACAATGAACAGGATGTTACATGAATATTTGGACGACTTTGTGGTCGTATTCATTGATGATATCTTGATTTATTCCAAGAGTGAAGCAGATCATGAGCGGCATCTGAGACAAGTGTTGGCAACACTAAGAGAGCATAAGTTTTATGCGAAGCTCAAGAAGTGTGAGTTTTGGGTGACTCAGGTGGGGTTCTTGGGTCACATCATCAGCGATAAAGGAGTCTCCGTTGATCCAAGTAAAGTTTCTTCAGTGGTGGATTGGGAGAGGCCGACCAATGTCAAGGAGGTGAGGAGCTTCCTCGGATTGGCGTGTTATTATCGGCGCTTTGTGCAAGATTTCTCCATCATCGCCAAGCCCTTGTCAAGCTTACTCGAGAAGGACATGAGGTTTCAGTGGGACGATGATTGTGAGCGCAGTTTTCAGATTTTGAAGGAAAAGCTGGTGACCGCCCCTGTTCTCACCGCCCGAGCCGTGAAGCGATTCACGCTTTTCTCAAGCATCAAGAGTTGGGCTGGGTTGTGTGCTTATGCAAGATGGTAAGGTTTTGGCTTACGCATCGAGGCAGCTGAAAAAGCATGAACAGAATTACCCTACCCATGATTTAGAGTCGGTCAGCTTGTGTTTATGTTGAAGCTTTGGAGGCACTATCTCATGCGGTGAGACTTGTGACGTGTTTACCGATCACAAGAGTCTCAAGTACATCTTTACCCGAAAGATCTGAATTTGAGGCGCAGATGGTTAGAGTTGATCAAGGATTATGATCTAACCATTCAGTATCATCCGGGTAAGGCCAATGTGGTGGCCGATGCTCTGAGTCGCAAGGCGACGCCGCTACTGGATTGTTTGATTGCTGATTTTGATCGTATGGGGATATCTTTCGCTATGCGGTACGGCCCGAGTGGAGACCCGCTGATCTTAGAGTCGGCTATACCGAGCGAAAAGGGAGGCACAACAACCGATCGCTCGGTTGTTGAGGGTTATGAAACGGTTGGAGATGGGAAAAGAAGGGATTTCAGCTTGATATGTCGTGCATTGCGCTTTATAGGGCGCTTATGCGTGCCGCAGAAGCGGGGTTAAGGATGACATTTTGAGAGAAGCTCATCGCACCTCGTATACAGCTCATCCGGAGAGACTAAGATGTACCATGATTTGAAGCAGAATTTCTGGTGGAAAAGGATGAAGGTGGATATAGCCAATTATGTGGCCTCATGTGGTATTTGTCAGCAAGTGAAAGCTGAACATAAGAGGCCAGCCGGATTATTGCAGCCATTGGAGGTTCCTCAATGGCCGTGGGATGATATTTCTATGGATTTTGTGGTCGCGTTGCCTCGGTCGCCGAGAGGCAAGGACGCAATTTGGGTTGTTGTGGATCGGTTCGAGAAGTCCGCACTTCATTCCTATCCGCACAACCAACTCAAATGAGTGATCGGCTCCTATTTATGTTCGGAAATTGTGAGACCGCATGGTGTGCCTAAGACCATAATTTCCGACAGAGATGCCAAGTTTGTTTCAAGTTTTGGGAGAGTTTGCAGTGCTTTGGGCACTCACTTCGCTTGAGCACGGCTTTCCACCCAGATCGATGGACGATCAGGCGGACTATCCAAACTTTGGAGGACATGTTGAGATCTTGTGTCTTTGCCTTGGAAGGGTAGTTGGGAGGATCAATTACCTCTGCGAGTTTGCCTATAACAACAGCTTATCACTCTAGTATCAAAGCAGCTCCATTTGAAGTGTTATATGGTCAGAAGTGCAGGTCGCCTTTGCCGGGAAGCGGTGGGCGGCGAGCGCCTTAGGACCGGATTGGGTCCAAGACCGTTGAGAGAGTGGCTTTGGTGAGACAGAATCTGTTGGCGCCTGAGTAGACGTAAGAGTTATGCTTGATGTGAGAAGGAGGGACTTGGGTTTGCGGTGGAGATCGTGTGCTCTTGAGAGTATCTCCTACCAAGGGTGTGGTGAGGTTCGGTACCAAAGGGAAGCTTAGCCCTAGGTACGTTGGACCCTTCACCATATTAGCGGATTGAGAAATTGGCTTACCGCTTGATCTTCCCGAGGCTATGCGCTGAGTGCATAACGTGTTTCACGTGTCCATGTTGAGAAAGTACTTGCGAGACCCGAAGTTCACATCGCCTAGAACCTTTGGTTATTGAGCAAGATTTGTCCTTTGAGTCCAAGCCAGTCAGACTTCGGAAAGAGCGTAAAAGGTGTTGAGAAATAAGACTTTGCGGTATGTCAAAGTGCTTTAGTCGCAGCAGATCGAGAGGGAGGCAACTTGGGAGTTGGAGTCTCGCATAGCGGCAGCAAAGACCGGCGTTGTTCACGTCAAAAGCGTGTTTTTCTAGTTGGTTGTTTTGTTTCTGTTGTGGTTGCGGTTAGAATTGGGGTCGAATTCTTTGAAGGAGGGTAGAATGTAATACCCCGGAAAATATTTTATTAATTGTTTAATTAATAGAGAGAGGGACCTAAGTGAAAAGATTAATATTAAAAGAGTTTTGGGGGGTTTTCTGGAAAGTTAAGACAACATGGGCTTGGGCTTGGCCTGTGGGATTTTCTAGGCCCAAGAGGGAGGGAGGCCACCACTTAAAACCTCGCAGCCCCCACCCCGCGCCTCCACCCCTGCCCCTCCAGCCGGCCGCCGCACCTAGCTCTGCTTGCGCCGCCTCTGCCGCCTTGCCATGCGCCGCCGCCGCTTTGCCGCGCCGCCTGCCTTGTGCCGCCGCGCCGCGCCCGCCGCCGTCGCGCCCTGCTGCCGCCCGTCTTCTCCGTGCCGTGTCGCCGTCCTCGCTGCGCCGTGGTGCCTTCGTCTTCGCCGCCGCCGCCGCCGTCTTGTTCCCCGGGCGCCGCCGCCGACGTTCGTCGCTATACCGCGTGGATCCGGAGGAAGGAGAGGAGGAGATCGCGGCGTGTTCGTCGTCGTGTTGTTAAGTCGTCGCCGTGTTCGCCGACGTGTTCATCCTCGTGTCGCCAAGGGTAACCCGTTGGTCCTCTAGATGAGTTTTAATCAAGTTGGATTTCGTCAGTTTTCTGGACCGCAGTGACAGTTTGGGTTAATCGGCTGTTCTGGGTTAGATCCGTCAGGATTCAGGTCTGGACCTCTTCTAGAAAATTGTAGAGGACTTGATTATCTTTCCAGGGAGTGCTAGAACGCGTTATTCCGAGTTGTGTAGCAAAAGTTATGAATTTTCTAGTGCTGCTGTTCTGCAGATCGGAGTAGTTCTGGACAGATTTTAATAGATCGGTTTGTGCGACGGGTAATCGGGCGAATCAGAAATTCTTCATGTTAGGAAAGTTTTAGATAATTTTCTTAGCTTTCCATAAAGGTCAAGAAGTCCGGATTCCGAGTTTCTGGGCGAAAGTTATGCCTGTTTTAGTGCGCTGTCCAGAGAGTCCGACGTGAATTTGGATGCTTTAGAAAAGGGTTTGGATCGGCTAGTTAATGGCCGAATCAGAGAGTCTCCCCAACTAAGTTTTTGTAGATAATTTAATTATCTTTACAGAGAGTTACGTACTGAAAGTTATGATTTTTGGAAGTCGGCTGTCTGTGGTTGGGCAGATTTGGCCGAGGGGAGTTGGGGATTTAATTGAGATAAATTGTTGGGTTAATTGGGGTTGCTGTTATTTTATATCTAGAAACCCGCTACTGTCATGTTAGTAATTATTAATTAATTATTCAGGAGGAGAGCGGATTCCGGGGGTTTCGCCTTCTGCTCGTTTTTCGTTGTCTCGCGGTTGAGGCAAGTATAACCTTGTTATGATTAATCTGTGTGATTGAGTGATTTGGATGATATGAGTGGTGTTTGAGTTATGAATGCTTTACTTATGAATTTGAGTAATGTTCTGAGTTGTTAATGCTATTTATGTTCTGTTTACATTATGGCATTTATGAGATTTGTTGATGCGTAGTATGGTGAATGCATGTTATCTTGTTGATACATTCACATATATGCATCATATTGAGAATTGTTGAAGTCTTGGTCATGTGGTGATCAAGATCGAGGTCCCCACACTTGCGGAGTGTGGGCACTGGTCCCCGCACTGAGGGTATGCATGGGTGTGCATTGACGGATGCACACCGCGTTACCGTAAAATGCGAAAGAGATGAGAAAGAGGAGTTTTGATCATAATGCATAGCATGAAATTCATATGTAATATGTTTAACTTGAGAGTTAATGTTCATGCTTGCATTTGATACGATTATACTTGCCGAGTCGTTGGACTCACTCTTGTTGTTGTTTGTTTATTTTAGGTACCAATGTGAGATCAAGATACATGGGGACATGAATGGCTAGTTCGAATCACGCACAATTCCTTCATTAAGAAATAAAGACAGTTATGATAATCTTGTTGGCTTGTTAGCTTAATTGGTTCGCTTTATATTCCATCGATTAAATGTAATAAAGACTTAGTATCATTGGATATTATCTTTCCGCTCATTATTTAGAACTTGTGCTATTCATGCTTATTTAAACCGCCATCCGGTTAATAAACAAAGGAGGTTATGCCGAAATTTTAGGTAACCTATATTAGTTGTTGTTTTATTGTGGATAGTTAGTAGCATTTCGTGCCTATGTTAGGTCGGGTGTTACTGATGACGTGGCGGTTGGCGCACGGCAACCATCGGGGCGGCGCGCCGCGGAGTGCGCCCACTCATGGCGGCCGGCGAGGGGTGGCGCTGGTAGAGGAGGCGACGGTGATCGCAATAAGACCGGGGCGAGGCCGGGGTGGCCGGAGGTGGCGGCGGAAAGAAGTGGCGGCATGACAGGCTCGGCGGCTCTCCCAAGGGGGAGAGGAGGAAGGTGGGGAGTGGGGAGGAGGGATGGTGCGGTGCCGAGGAGGTCTCGGAGAGGCTTTTATAGGGAGGAGATGGGTGGTGGTCGCGGAATCCGCAAAGACGGGAGGCGAAGAATTTGTGTGAAAGCAAACGGTTTTGCGCCATTAATGGCCTCGGGATGCGGTGGAGAGGGAGGAAGCCGAGGCGACGCTCATCGGGAGAGAAAACGACGCACGAGCTCGGGGCACCATTAACGGCGGCGGCGGTTTTGCGCGTGGGGGGCGAGGCGACGGTCCCGAGGCGGCCGGCTGGGTGGCGGGTGGGGTGGCCGGGCGGCGTCAGGGAGGCGCCGGCACTAGAGAAGGTGAGGGGCGGGTGTGCTGTTCGGCCAAAATGAGGAGGAGAGAGAGTAAAATTTGAAGAAGATGATGAGGTTAGGGATGACAAGTGGGTCCCACTAGTAAGTGAGAGAGAGAGAGAGAGAGTGTTAAAAATAATCGATGGTTTAGATTGAGACAAGTGGCAAGATCTTGGCCTTTGATTTTAAATGAAGATGAGGGGTTTGGATTAAATGAGAGAAGGGGTATGATTTAATCCTGGTGCGACACTTGTCACCACCGGATTAATCCGGGTTTTAATTTCGGATTTTATTTTAAGAAAATAGGAGGAGATTTCTTAAACACTTTAAAAATAGTAAATAATATTTAAAATTTCTATAAAAATTACAGAAAATCCTTGGGGATGTTTTGTACTTAAGAAAAATATTTTTGATTCATTTTGACCATTTTAACACTTTCTAATAATATCTTTTGGCATCAAAAATTGATTTTAATTTCCAGACAATTCTCAAAAATTCCATAAAATTTAGGGAGGCCTAGAAAATCAAAATAAATACTTTTTAGCTTTAAGAAAATATTTAAAACATACTTTCTTGCTTTTAGGCTTTGAAATAAAATCCGATAAAACAAATAAATCCCGAAAAATAATTAAAGCAAAAGGAAAATTTTTGGGATGTTACAAACCTACCCCCCTTAAAAGAAATCTCGCCCCGAGATTTGCACTAGCTAGCAAAGAGATGGGGATGGTTGGTTCTCAGGTTGCTTCATCCTCGGTATGGTTACTCCACTAAACTCTGCAGAACTTGATTACCCTTTTTCTGGTTTGACGCTCTGCTGTTTCCAAGATCTTGATTGGCTGCTCTTAATAAGAAAAATCTTCTTGCAGATCCAAATTTTCCAAAGCTGCTTGCTCTGCTGGAATTCGGAGGCATTTCTTTAATTGAGATACATGGAAAACATTGTGCACTCCTGACAAATTTGGCGGCAGATCCAATTGATAAGCAACTTCCCCTTTGCGGCTGAGAATCTTGAAAGGTCCGATATATCTGGGTGCAAGTTTTCCTCTTGTCTGAAATCTTTTTACTCCTCAAGAGGATACTCGAGATAGACAAAATCATTAACTTCAAAGGTTAAATCTGCCGATTATCGGCATAACTTTTCTCGCCTTGACCGGGCTATTTTAATCTGTCCCTGATTTTCCTTACTTTTTCTTCAGCATCATGAAGTAAGTTTGGACTAGCATCTTCAAATTTTTCCGTTCTCCGGAGTAAAGGCGTTCTGCATTTTCTGCCATAAAGTGCCTCAAAAGGTGCCATCTGCAAACTGGTCAGATAGCTATTGTTGTAAGAGAACTCTGCATAGGGTAATCACTTATCCCAACTATTTCCAAAATCCAAGGCACAAGCTCTTAGCATATCCTCTAGAATATGATTTACTCGCTCTGTCTGTCCATCAGTCTGGGGATGATAAGTTGTACCGTTGCTTACTTCCCAATTCTTCATGAATTTTCTTCCAAAACCGGAAGTGAATTGACTTCCTATCTCGACACTATCTTTTTAGGAACTCCATGCCAACACACAATCTTGGACATATACAGTTCTGCTAGTTTACCACCTGAGTATGTAGTCTTGACTGGTATAAAATGTGCCACTTTGGTTAACCGGTCAATTATTGCCCAGATGGAATCATAACCGGATTGAGTTCTGGGCAGTCCAGTTATGAAATCCATGCCTATTTCTTCCCACTTCCAATCTGGAATAGGCAAGGGTTGCAATAATCCTGCGGCTTCGATGTTCGCTTAACCTTTTGACAGTGTCACAAGCATCAATGAATTCGCAATTTCTTTCTTCATACTAACCCACCAATATCTCTTTAAGGTCCCGTACATCTTGGTACGTCCGGGAGGATTGAGTATGGGGTTTCATGTGCTTCTTGCGAATCAAATTCTTAATCTCTAGATTATTGGGAACACGATCGATTCTCATACCAAATGTTCCATGTTCATCTTCACTGAATCCAGGTGATTTGCCTCTTCTCATATTCTTTTTGATTTCCTGAATATACTCATCAACTTTCTGAGCTTCCTTGATCCGATCCTAGGGTTGATCGGATCTCTAAGGTCAGAAGAACACTCGCTCTTGAATTCAATCTTAAGTGAGAGACTCCTTCTTGAAGTTGAGTCCGATCCGCTCATCAAATCATTCTTTGTATAAGACTTTCACGAGCGCATCGGCTACAACATTGGCTTTTCCGGGTGATAATGGATTCCAATATCATAATCCTTTATTAACTCAAGCCATCTTCTCTGCCTTAAGTTAAGTTCTGCCTGGGTGAAAATATACTTCAAACTCTTATGATCCGTATATATTTCACAACGATTACCATTGAGGTAATGACGCCAAATCTTCAGAGCATGCACTATGGCTGCTAATTCCAAATCATGAGTAGGATAATTACTTTCATGAGGTCTTAACTGACGAGATGCATAGGCTATTACCCGGCCTTCTTGCATCAAAACACATCCAAGACCTTGACGTGAAGCATCACAAAATACTTCAAAATCCTTATGCACATCTGGCAGGATAAGAACTGGTGCTGAGACTAACTTGTTCTTGAGGGTCTGAAAACTTTGCTCGCAAGCTTTTGTCCAATCAAACTTCTTTTCCTTTTTTAGAAGCTGAGTCATTGGCTTGGCCAACTCTGAGAATCCTGCTATAAAGCGACGATAGTAACCGGCAAGTCCAAGAAAACTTCTGACTTCGGTTACTGACTTGGGTTGCTTCCATTCCAGTACTGCTTCTACTTTGGAAGGATCCATAGCAACTCCTTCAGCTGTCACAATATGCCCCAGAAAGGCAACTTCTTTTATCCAAAATTCACATTTACTGAACTTGGCATAAAGCTGATGTTCTCTGAGCTTTTCCAAAGTTATCCGAAGGTGTTTCTCATGCTCTTCCTTATCTTTTGAATAGATAAGAATGTCATCTATAAAGATCACAATGAACTTGTCCAAGTATTCCATGAATACACTGTTCATCATACTCATAAAATATGCCGGAGCATTAGTCAATCCAAATGACATTACAGTGAACTCATAATGTCCATATCGAGTGGAGAAAGCAGTCTTGGGAATGTCCTCGCTTAATCCTTAATCGATGATATCCCGACCTCAAGTCTATCTTGGAGAAAATACTTGTTCTTTCACCGATCAAACAGATCATCTATTCGGGCAACGGTACTTATCCTTGATTGTAATCTCATTGAGTCCTCGATAATCTATGCACATCCTCATACTTCCATCTTTCTTTTTAACAAACAACACAGGTGATCCCCATGGTGAAGAACTTGGACGAATATATCCTTTTTCTTCCAACTCTTGAAGTTGCTTCTTTAGTTCGACTAGCTCATTTGCTGGCATTCTGTACGGTCTCTTTGAAATTGGTGCGGCTCCAGGAACTAGGTTGATCACAAACTCAATTTCCCTATCTGGCGGCATTCCCGGCAATTCTTCCGAAAACATCCGGATAATCTTGCACAACCGGCACTTCTTCTAGGGCTTGAAGCTGGTTAATTCCACAAATTCCTTTTTCCGGTGTTTTTGGGATAAAAGTTACTTCTCTTCCCTGATTATTGGTGAGAGATATGGATTGGCTAGCACAATTGATCCGTCCATTATTCTTAGCTAACCAATTCATTCCAAGAATGATATCCAAACCTTGGGATTCCAAAACTATAAGGTCTGCAATGAACAAAGTCCCATTTATGAGCATCTCTACTTTTGGACACAAGGTACTTGACCTCATTTTGCCCTGGGAATGAACTATCATAGAGCTACCCATAGGTATCGTCCTTACCCCATTCTTAATCATAAAAGCTTTTGAAATGAAAGAATGGGATGCTCTTGAATCAAAAGGATCGATGTTTGATCTTGAATTCACAAGAAACATACCTAGCACACCATCTGGTGCAGACTAAGCTTCTTCAGCAGTGACATGGTTCACATGTCCCTTCATCGAGTTCTCCTGCTTCTTGAATTGCGGCCTTGGGGTCTGACTTCTTGATGCATTTGCATTAGCTGCAACTTGAAGCTTCTTCGGGCAAGATTTAGCATAATGTCCTGTTTCCTTGCAATAAAAGCAGGTCACTCCTTCAGGTGAGGCGGTACTCTTGGGCACCTGCCCATGGCTTGCTTGAGATCTAGGACGATTGGTTTGCTGAGGTAGACGGTTGGAAGCTGGCCTGAAACTGCTTGACTGCGGCTTGAACTTATTGAAGGGGGTCTTGAACTGACTGTTCTGAGGAGAGGTAAAGCGAGCTTTTGAATATCCTCCTGGATGTCCCTTATGCATAGCCATCCTCCGCTTCCTGTTCTCCATTTCCAAGAATTTTGCCTCTTGGCGAATAGCTTTGCTTACCGCTTGATGGAAATCAAGATAGTCACTAGAGATTAATCGCACAAGAAGATTGTCATTTAATCCTTCCAAGAACCTTTCTTGCTTGTCTTCATCAGTGGCTACGTTTTCTGGTGCATAGCGGGATAGTTGGTTAAATTTTTGCAGATACTCATTAACAGAGCGGCTTCCTTGGCGCAAAGCTCTAAATTCTTTCTTCTTCAGAATCTTGGTTCCGTGAGGATGTGAGCCTTCTTGAAATCATGCATGAACTCATTCCAAAAATAGTCTGGGGTTGGCATGAGAGGCGGTTAGAGTATCCCACCACTCAGAGGCTGGTCCGTTCAACGATGGGTAGCAAAAGAACCTTTTCCGATCAAGACATCGCAGAATTTCCAACTTCTTTTCAATAGCACGGAGCCAGTCATCAGCATCCATTGGTTCGGTGCTACTTGAGAAAGTTGGGGGCCTCATTCTCAGGAATTCCGGCAGACGGCTTTGGGGAGCTTGGGCTAACGGCTGCTGAATCTGCTGAGCTGGATTATTGATCGTTTGAGCTAAAAGCTGAATTAACTGCGTTTGATTGGCCATCAATTGAGCCCAATCCGGTCCGATTGTCGGGCGAGGGTGGAGGAAAAGGAGCGGCTTCATTTCCTTGTGCTCCGACACTCGCTGGGATTTCCTTCGATGGCATTCCTTCCGTGTTCACCATCTTGTCAGCAGCTCTAGATTTAGAGGAAAGAAAGAGAGATTTAGGAGAGGGTCTATGTAACATTCCCACCAACAAAAACACAGCACAACTCAAGAACTTAAATAACATCCAAGAAAATACTTCATTAATAAATATAATCTTGAGGCTGTTGACAAAGGAATAACAGCTCACAAGTAATGTTTTCTAAGGATAACTTAAGCAATGACTCCTAACAGCTAGTGCTACTTCCAGCCATCTGGATCTTGCGCTTCTTGGGTGGCAGCACGGTGACAGAAGATCCTTCATCTTCGCCTTGGTATCGAGCCAACTCTTCCTCTCGCACTCAAGTCTCGTGAAATGTAGCTCAACTCCTCAGTGGCTTGGTACGCATAGTCCAAGGACTTGGTGAAATGCACTTGACGAACAAGCCGGGGGTTGCCCTCGAATCTCGTGGTTGAGTAGACGCTGTTGGTGCTGACAGGAAACCGGCTGGGGTAGTATCGGAAAGTAGAGCGTTGCAGATCCTGTGCGTAGATGTCCCTTAGCTGGCGAATTTCTTGAGCAAAGATCCTGGATCCCGTTGGAGAAGGTGTCTCGAGGCATTGGGGCGTCGAAGGTATGGGTAGCTGCCTCATCTCCTATGTTGGCGAAGATCAACACTTCAACCCTCCAACGTTCTTGGTTTCCATAGGTGCTCGGTACCCACGGTAAATAGGGCGAGCCCGAAACCTATCTCTTGAAGAAGAGTCCAAAGGCAGTCAGCTAGGTGTCCAGCAAGGGTTCCATGGGTGACTTGGGTAGGATGTTCAACCATCTACAAATTTAGAATAAGAGGAGAAATTAGTAAACAAATTTTAAATTAGAAGTTAGTTGAGAGAGAATGCGGAAAGAGCTGGATTCATAAATTTTAAAGTATTTGAATATTTAAAATATATCCTTAAAGTTTGTCCATTCTATTCTATCTACGGTCACGTCTTAGGGTCAACATGCTCTGATACCATCTCTGTCGGGACCCGGAGCAACCACTCCAAGACCCTCTGTGTTATTTGCACTATCCCAGGAAAGCTTAGTGCACACAGGGTTCCAGCGATGAATATCTCACATTCAACCACAATATATTAAAGCAAAGGTTTGATAATAAGTTCAAAGTTTATAATAAAGCACAACAACAAAATAACAGCGGAAACCAAATAAGATAACGGCAGCCCATCCAGCCTTCCCACAAGGCGAATTGACTGTAAGACGTGGCCTAATCGTAGTCCTCACCGCAATCGTCGAAGTCTTCTTCTGAAAGAGTTAGATAGAGCCACATGAGTACAAACGTACTCCACAAGCTACACCAGGAGATTTAACAGATTGAATGTATGCATAAGGATTTACAAGGATGGCATAATATAGTTGTTTGCAGAAAATGACAGCATTTGATTTAAACATCATTATTACAATAAAAGCTGATTTGAACACATTAAGTAAAACAACATTGTTCAAGATAATAACGTTAGTGAGGCTCCAACCAACACTAACCTATTCTCGGGTATCCCACCCGGACCATCTTTCCAAAAGATAACCAGATTTTCCATAAATCAGATTTTTATAACCAAAGTTTAATAAAACCAAAGTCTAATCTGTGAAAAACCCTACTCAGCATGTCCATGACCGCGGACACGGCTATCCCGGATAGTTTTACTCTGCAGAGGTGTACAACTTTACCCACAAGACATGTTCTCTCGTTTTGCCACGCGATTAACACACTGCCTTAGGTGTGTGGCTGAGAGTTCACGACAAAGCCTTTACAATGCTTAGTTGTCAAAAAGATAACGCCGCCACTAAGGTTTCACTACAACACGAATCCACATGTTGGAGCCCTTTTTGTGCCATGTGAGACTTCCCGTGGCTTCACCACGCCCACATTCAACCTTTAGCGATATCTAGTTGAAACTTCACAAATTAGTTGGCTAGGTCCGTCCCATACCGGACTTGTGGTAGTACGGTGTGACTTTGTAAAGTAGCTCACTGATCGGTCCTTAACTTGACTTAGGCCAAACCTCGAACCCCTTGTGCCGCAATCAACATCGAGCTACAACTACGATGCATGCCGAGCACCCACCATCTTACCATTGCCTAAGTCTAAACCAGTTTTATATTTTGTTTATAAACATTTCATAAGCAATTCCGACTTTCCAAAGTCAAGAAATCCATTTTAAAGTCTATCATTTTATGTGAAGGAAGTTCCCAAATCTTAATATTCTTGGCATGTCTAAGCAATTCTACCAAATGTCTAGTTAATACTAATGTATAGGTTTTATCTAGGTTTGACAAGGTATATTGACATGAAATATCAAATTGGCTATACAAAGAAATTAGGCATAACTATCATTCAAATTGAATTTAAACTAGAATTGAATAAAATTACGCATGCATAATAATTTAAAAACAATATAAATACTGTTAAAATACTGAGAGCAATATGATCAAAGGTGTAGCTTGCCTGGATGCTCAGCGTTGAAATCGTCGCCGAATTCGTCCTCGACGAAATCTTCGTAGTCTACACGTAAAGAACCCAGAAAAATTCAAATAAAATTCAAATAAAATTCTAAAATTTGAAAAAGACTTAGAAATGAATAGTTCATATTTTTAGAAAAATTTAGAAATTTAAATGGTTAAATTTGGAGTTAAAATGAGTATTTACGGGCTTTAGGAAGTTTAGAAAGAATGAAAAAGAAAAAGATGATTTTCTTAATTTATTTTTATATTGGAAATCTGGAATTATGACGTCATCACAGAATAAAATAAATAAATTAAATTAAATGATGATGTGGCGCCACGTGGTCGCCATCGGGTCGCCACGCAGCCCACATGGCGGTGACGTGCCGGCTGGTCACACTGCAGCCGCTTACAGACGGGCGGCGGCCGCCGGAGTGCGCTTGCCCGCGGCGGCCAGCGAGGGGTGGCGCGGGTAGAGGAGGCGACGGTGATCGCAACGGCACGGCCGGCGAGGCCTGTGGTGGCTTGAGGTGGCGGCGGCGAAAGAAGTGGCGGCGGCGACAGCTCGCAGTGGTGGCTCCCGGCAATGGGGAGAGGAGGGAAGGTGGGGAGTGGGGGAGGAGGGATGGTGCGGTGCCGAGGGAGGTCTCGGGAGGGCTTTTATAGGGGAGGAGATGGGTGGTGGTCGCCGGAATCCGCGGCACGGGGAGGCGAAGAATTTGTGTGAAAGCAAACGGTTTTGCGCCATTAATGGCCTCGGGGATGCGGTGGAGAGGGAGGAAGCCGAGGCGACGTTCATCGGGGAGAAAACGACGATGGAGATCGGGGCACCATTAACGCGGCGGCGGTTTTGCGATGGGGAGGCGAGGCGACGGTCCGGGGCCGGCCGGGGGTGGCATGGGGGTGGCGGGGGCTACAGTAGGAGGCGCACCACGAGAAGGTGAGGGGGCGGGTGTGCTGCTCGGCCAAAATGAGGAGGAGAGAGAGTAAAATTTGAAGAAGATGATGAGGTTAGGATGACAAGTGGGTCCCACTAGTAAGTGAGAGAGAGAGAGAGAGAGTGTTAAAATAATCGATGGTTTAGATTGAGACAAGAGGCAAGATCTTGGCCTTTGATTTTAAATGAAGATGAGGGGTTTGGATTAAATGAGAGAAGGGGTATGATTTAATCCTGGTGCGACACTTGTCATCACCGGATTAATCCGGGTTTTCAATTCGGATTTTATTTTCAGAAAATAGGAGGAGATTTCTTAAACACTTTAAAAATAGTAAATAATATTTGAAAATTCTATAAAAATTACAGAAAATCCTTGGGGATGTTTTATACTTAAGAAAAATATTTTTCATTCATTTTGACCATTTTAACACTTTCTAAAAATATCTTTTGGCATCAAAAATTGATTTTAATTTCCAAAAAATTCTCAAAAATTCCATAAAATTTAGGGAGGCCTAGAAAATCAAAATAAATACTTTTTAGCTTTAAGAAAATATTTAAAACATACTTTCTTGCTTTTAGGCTTTGAAATAAAATCCAGATAAAAACAAATAAATCCCAGAAAAATAATTAAAGCAAAAAGGAAAATTTTTGGGATGTTACACACCAGCAGCTCTAGGCATCAATTTTGACTTTCTTAACACCAACAGTGAAACTGTTCAAAGACATAATTAATCTAAGTAAAACCCAACCCTAATGGTGGGGGTGGCGGCTGTATATAAAGGAGTAAGGGGCGTGCAAAACCCCTGGACGCGACCTTAATGGACTCCAACACGATACAAAGCCGAACGGCCCAAAAGACGGTGTCGCAGCACCCTGATAGATTCTGAATGTCTAATTGTTTTGACTATTCTCATTGACTCAAAAGGAATTTTGACATGGGACCAGAGCCATTAGAAAGGTTATCTTCTCAGCTTTATATACATATATGGAACGTCCAAAACGGAGTCCGGATGCGATCTGGGCGTCCGTTTTAGTGTGGCATGGTCCTAGACTCCGAATTGGATTCGAAGTCGGCTTGAGTTGGATATCCAACATGATTCGACCACCCTTGCTGGACTTGTGCGCCTCGTAGCCCTTCTCCAAGTACTTCCTAATCCTCTCCATGGTTCCTAATCATAATTAAATCATTAGGTAGTAATCGATTCTCAAATGAACAAAAAGAAGTACTTAGGAACGAGCTCACCAGAATTCAATTATCGGTAGCGAGCTCTAGTGATTGGTCCTTGAATATCAAGTGGAGGAGTGTTGTGTATATCCAAAGAAGTGATGTCCTCATCATCCTCCCCCTCTTGAAGCGGAGTTGTCCTCAACTCAGCCTCATCTTCTTCTCCCAAGTATGGCTTCAAATCTGAAATGTTAAAGGTGAGACTAACCCCAAACTCGGGAGGCAACTCAAGTTTATATGCATTATCATTTATCTTCTCAACTATCTTAAAAGGACCAGCAGCTCTAGGCATCAATTTTGACTTTGTTAACTCAGGAAATCTATCTTTCGCAAGTGCAACCAAACAAAATCACCTGGTTCAAGTTTAACATCCTTTCTACCGTTACTACCAGTAATCCTATATTTTTCATTCATCTTTTCAATGTTTGCGTTAGTAGTCTCATGCATTTTGATAATAAAATCAGCACGCTCCTTAGCATCATTATGAACTCTCTCACTAGTAGGCAAAGGTAAAATATCAATAGGGGCACGGGGATTGAATCCATACACTACCTGAAAAGGACTTACCTTGGTGGTGGAGTGTTCCGCTCGATTATATGCGAACTCAACATGCGGCAAACACTCTTCCCACACTTCAAATTGTTCTTCAAAAAGCTCGAACATGGTAGACAATGTGCGGTTCACCACCTCGGTTTGGCCATCGCCAGTGGGTGACATTTGGTAGAGAACAACAACTTTGTACCCAACTTGTTCCATAGAGTACGCCAAAAGTGACTCAAGAACTTGGCATCATGATATGAAACAATAGTAGAAGGCATACCATATAATAGTTTTCATTCCAAGATGTTCATCACGTTATTATTTTGTATCATAAATGATATACAACAGAGATTCACGGCCATTGTAGGGCGGGATGGGAGATTGCATCTGAGGAGGAGTGCATTGAGCGTGGGCAGCAGGCTGCTCTGCATTGGGGCCTTGTCTGGAATCAAGATGCTCCTGGAAAATCCGTACAACAAGAAGGCGATTATTTTGCGCTTCTTGTCCTCCCACATGGACATGCCACATACTTGTTTCCATTCATCTGGTCAATGGTTTGACCTGCACGCAAATATGGGTGTTTAGTTCGACTCAATTTTAGGGTAAAATAAAAGAAATTTTCATAGAATGTAATGGTTTCTTCAGACGGAGTTGGATTTTTGTAGACAAATTATGTTGAAACAACCAATAGCTTCATCGAATTCACCTAATTGCTTCTTATGCATGCACTTACATCGTGAAAGAGTCATGATACATCCGAGGATAACCATCGTAAGCATCACGACCTTGCCGCCCTCCATTAGAAGCTTCGCCATATATGTAGTCTTCCTATTCGATATTGTATGTATATTTGACACCATGGTTGCTACAGTTCATATATATTGGAACAAAAACGTTCTATGTTTAGCAATAAGTAATTAGTCCAGCTGCTGGGTGGCTTATCATCCCAAATTAAATAACATCTATTTTACAACATTGGAATGAAAATTTTCTATGTTTAGTAGGTAGTCATTATGTCCGAGCTAGTGGATTATCCTGCCGCCGCCGCCGCCGCCGCCTGCCGACGTCGCCTCTTCCCCGTGCGCCGCTTGCCGACGTTCGTCGCTGCACCGCGTGGATCCGGAGGAAGGAGAGGAGGAGATCGGGCGTGTTCGTCGTCGTGTTCGCCGACGTGTTCATCGTCGTGTTCGCCGACGTGTTCGCCGTCGTGTCGCCAAGGGTAATCCCCGTCAACCTCTAGATTGGTTTTTATCGAGTTAGATTCGTCGGTTTTTTGGGCTGCTGGGACAGTAGTTGTTTCTCGGCGGTTTTGATCTAGTTTCGTCGGGATTCAGGTCTGGACCCTTCTAGAAAGTTGTAGAGGGTTTGATTATCTTTCCAGGGAGTACAAGAACACATTATTTGGATATGTGTAGCAAACGTTATGAATTTTCTGGTGCGACTATTCTGTAGATCGGGTAGTTCTGGACAGAGTTTAGTAGATCGGTTTGTGGGACGGAAATAGTGGCGATTCAGGAGTCCTTCAAATTGGGAAAGTTGTAGATAAGTTTTTAGCTTTCAATAGAGGTAACATGGACACACATCAAGCACAATGACAAACTTTATTAAATAAGAAGGGTGCGGCCTTATGAGCAAAGTTTACATTCATGGCCCATAGGTCAAATTTATATATAAGCACCCAAGGAAAAACTGAAATGAAGAAGCCCAAAGCACACCAACAGAAAACAACGATCGACATGGCCTACACATCCTTAACGTCACGAAGTCGATCACGGTCCACTTTGAGCAACAAACTTAAGTAACAAGGAGCGAGTAGAAGAAATAAGAGGAAGATAATGAAATTGTGATATTCCGTACTCAACACACCGACGAACATGTTAGATTCGGTCCGTGATCATCTAGTAAGGTTAGGGGCCCAAACAAGTTCATTCAAAATACTTTACATGGGGCTACAATCTCGTAACAATTGACAAGATGTCGGGTCCAGTGAGCTTGGCAATGGACTTGGGGATCTTGGTTGTGGCCACCATGTTGATAAGATTGTTACGGTCATTCTCTACTATAGACTAGTAAGCCATCGATCGATCTCGGTAATTTCCTTGGAAAGCATCGGCGTCATGGTCTTGATGTCACCGTTCTCATAATCGGATCCCATGGTTTGCCCCGACACCAATTGTCTCAACCTCAAGATTGAGATCGCAGCAGTGTCTGTGGGACATGTCCGGGTTGTAAAGTGTTACGTGTGCAGGTTGTATTGCCTTGGTTCCAAAAAATACGACTGGATAACCCAAAAGCTTCTAATTGGCAAAATAAAAAAGTAAACGTAAGCAAGCAACAACACATGACGAGTACATATAATAGTTTTCATTCCAAGATGTTCATCACGTTATTATTTTGTATCATAAATGATATACAACAGATTCACGGCCATTGTAGGGCGGGATGGGAGATTGCATCCGAGGAGGAGTGCATTGAGCGTGGGCGTGAGTCGCTCTGCATTGGGGCCTTGTCTGGAAGCAAGATGCTCCTGGAAAATCCGTACAACAGTAGCAGTTATTTTTGCAGTTTGCTGTCCTCCCACATGGACATGCCACAAACTTGTTTCCATTCATCTGGTCAATGGTTTGACCTGCACGCAAATATGGGTGTTTAGTTCGACTCAATTTTAGGGTAAAATAAAAGAAATTTTCATAGAATGTAATGGTTTCTTCTGTACGGGAGTTGGATTTTTTTGTAGCCAAATTATGTTGAAACAACCAATAGCTTCATCAGAATTCACCTAATTGCTTCTTATGCATGCACTTACATCGTGAAAGAGTCATGATACATCCGAGGATAACCATCGTAAGCATCACGACCTTGCGCCCTCCATTAGAAGCTTCGCCATATATGTAGTCTTCCTATTCGAGATTGTATGTATATTTGACACCATGGTTGCTACAGTTCATATATATTGGAACAAAACGTTCTATGTTTAGCAATAAGTAATTAGTCCAATTTCTGGGTGGCTTATCATCCCAAATTAAATAACATCTATTTTACAACATTGGAATGAAAATTTTCTATGTTTAGTAGGTAGTCATTATGTCCAGGCTAGTGGATTATTGTAATACCCCGGAACGATTTTTATTAATTATTTATTTAATTAAAGAGAGGGCGTAGAAAGAAAGGGTAAAATAAACTGTTTACGGGGGGTTTTCTGAAAAGTTAAGGCAACCTAGGCCTGGGCTTCGGCCCAGGTGGGAATTGTTGGCCCAAGTGGGGAAGGGAGGCCACCCCTTAACCCTAGCCTCCCCATCCCTGCGCTCCACATCCCCCGTGGCGGCCGCGCCTCCCTGCCGTCCCTGGCGTGGCGGCCGCGCCTCCCCGCCGTGGCAGCGCTTCCTCGCCGTGGCAGCCGCGCCTCGCCATAGCTTCCCGCCGCTTCCCGCCGCAGCCCGGTGTCGCCCGCCGTGGTGCCGCTGCCCTCCGGTGCCATGTCGTCCGCCGCCGCCGCCGCCGCCGCCTGTCGACGTCGCCTCTCCCCGGTGCGCCGTTGCGACGTTCGCCGCACACCGCGTGGATCCGGAGGAAGGAGAGGAGGAGATCGTGGGCGTGTTCGTCGTCGTGTTCGTCAACGTGTTCATCGTCGTGTTCGTCGACGTGTTCGTCGTCGTGTCGTCAAGGGTAATCCCTGTCAACCTCTAGATTGGTTTTTAATCGAGTTAGATTCGTCGGTTTTTTTGGGCTGCTGGGACAGTAGTTGTTTCTCGGCGGTTTTGATCTAGTTTCGTCGGGATTCAGGTCTGGACCCCTTCTAGAAAGTTGTAGAGGGTTTGATTATCTTTCCAGGAGTACAAGAACACATTATTTGGATATGTGTAGCAAACGTTATGAATTTTCTGGTGCGACTATTCTGTAGATCGGGGTAGTTCTGGACAGAGTTTAGTAGATCGGTTTGTGGGACGGAAATAGTGGCGATTCAGGAGTCCTTCAAATTGGGAAAGTTGTAGATAAGTTTCTTAGCTTTCAATAGAGGTAAAGAAGTCCGGATTCCGAGTTTCTGGGTGAAAGTTATGACTGTTTTAGTGCGCTGTCCAGAGAGTCCGACGTGAATATTGATGCTTTAGAAAAGGGTTTGGATCGGCTAGTTAGTGGCAGAATCAGAGAGTCTCCCAAATAAGTTTTGTAGATAATTTAATTATCTTTCCAGAGAGTCCAAGAACGCTTAATTTGGAGTTACGTACTGAAAGTTATGATTTTTGGAAGTCGGCTGTCTGTGGTTGGGCAGATTTGGCCGAGGGGAGTTGGGGATTTAATTGAGATAAATTGTTGGGTTAATTGGGGTTGCTGTTATTTTATATCTAGAAACCTGCTAATGTCATGTTGGTAATTATTAATTAAATATTCAGGAGGAGAGCGGATTCCGGGGGTTGTGCCTTCTACGTGTTCTTCATTTTCTCGCGGTTGAGGCAAGTATATTTGTGATGTGAAAATCTGTGTGTTTATGGATTTGTTGAATTGTTTGAATGATGGTTGAATCATGACTGTTTAAATTGTGAGTATGAGTAAGTGATGAATTGAGAATGCTATTTATGTTCTGCTTACATTATGGCATTTATGAGATTGGTTGATGCGTAGTATGGTGAATGCTCGTTATCTTTTGATACATTCACATATATGCATCATATTGAGAATTGTTGAAGTCTTGATCATGCGGTGATCAAGCATCGAGGTCCCCACACTTGCGGAGTGTGGGCATTGGTCCCCTGCACCGAGGGTGCAGGCATGGGTGTGCATTGACCGATGCACACCCGCGTCACCGTAAAATGCGAAAGAGATGAGAAAGAGGAGATTTTGATCATATTGCATAGCATGAAATTCATATGTAATATGTTTAACTTGAGAGTTAATGTTCATGCTTGCATTTGTTACAGTTATACTTGCTGAGTCGTTGGACTCACTCTTCTTGTTTTGTTGTTGTTGTTTGTTTATTTTAGGTACCTTCATGAGGTCAACATGCATGGGAATAAAGAGGATTAGTATTGTTGCACTTGCATGAATTATTCACCATGGAGAAGATAGAGAACTCTAATTATTATTTGTTGATTAGTTCAAGTGGTATTTGATTATGAACTTGATTAAGATGTAATAATGGATTAGAACTTCTTTATATTGCTTCCGTGCTTTACTTAAGTTTTATAGATGTTTCGCTTAGTAGCCAAATTACTTTGCTTTATGGTTATTCATACCTTTTGATAATATTGTTAGAACTTCATTTTTATCAATAAACAAAGGAGGCTCTGCCAAAATTTTATAGAATGCCTTAGCATAGTTTTATTATGTTGTTAGTTTGGTAGCATTTCGTGCCATTGTTTGGTGGGGTGTTACAGATTGGTATCGAGCGGCTTTAGGTCCGTGGTAATTAAACTATTAAATTGACACACTTTGGTGTGTAGGATGGGATGGGTCAAGCATTGCATCTATGCTTTTGACATGTTATACTGATGACTTACATTATGAGATAATCTTGTATGATTATTGATAATCTTGTATGATTATTGATAATCTTGTATGATTATGATTTGCTCCTATGACTGTTATGACTGAGAATAGTCAATGATATGATGTAGATGTTGTGATGTGCTACCTTGGCATTGCCAGATTATATCATTGTTTGTAGTATGAGAATTAGCAATGTAGTTACCTCAGGTAACTTAATTGCAGGTGTTGCGGGTGAATTTATTAGAAAAGTTGCTATTATCATTAAGTTGATTTCGGCAATTCTTGGCTGATTGCAGTTAATGAATTTCTTTTGAGATTGTGGTTCTTGCAGTTGAGGGTATGCAATTGGTCTCTACTGCTCCTTGAAGCGATTATTGTTTCTTTTCGGACTCTTGAGATACTTTGCTACCTGTGCTTATTGTTGATTTGTAAGGTTAGTTCCTTCATGGGACTTTTGTCTTGTTGTGAATCATGACTTATTGGTTCGCTTGGTATTTTCTCTTGTTAATGCAAGTTTTGAGTTGCAAAACTCATTGATATGTGAAAGTCTTAGATCTATGTATTTCTTTTAGATTATTTCAAGCATTGAAGTTTGTCTTTCCTCTTCTTTTTGAAAGAGAGTGTTAAAATCCTATATGGTGTTTTGCTATGCTTAAGTGGAAGGAGGTAATCATATAAACTAATTCATAAGGTATGAATTATCAAGTTGAGGTGTTAGCATGGTGCATAATTAAATTTTTTTACCAGTATCCTTGGAAGTGTAGTTGTTTAATTTGATATTGCCTGTAATAGTTTTTAGAAGAACTATGATTATGAATTTGTTTACTCATGATAGTAACTCATGGAGTTATTGAGGAGTGTGTAATAAGAACCGAATGATTATTAAGATTGTTTAAATTTCTATCATGATTGGATAAATTGAATTATCTAAGGGGGTGTTGGAATATTGCCTTGCTAATATTAACATTTAATATGTCTTTTAATTAGAAACTTTATGAGAATGCACAATTGCTAGTTTCATCTATCTTTTACCATGTTAGATTGTTGAAATATGTATAAAGAAATAGATGAAGGTTGATGTATAGACTTGCAGAATCTAGTCTTACAAAGTCGGTATTATTGAAGATTAAAGTTATTTCTGTTCTAATTTCGAATGTAAGGTAGGATACGTAATCTATGCTCATGATTGTTTTATGATTGTAAAACGAAGTTAGGATCATGAATGCCGCTGCGATAAAATAATAATCAAATATTGCCGTAATGACTAGAGTACAATTAATTTGTGCTAAATTAAAGTTGAGCATCCATAAGAATCGAATATATGAAATCTAGTAAGAGATTTATGCTAGTATGTTTTGTGAGATTGTCATGTTCTAGTATCATCTTGTTTAAGAGCTTTGTTCTATTTATATGGCTTATGCACTAGGTTCTCCTAGATCAAGTAGTTGCAATTTTATTTAGATATTTGAAACATAATGAAGTGATTTCTTATGTTTCTTTTGGAAATGTTTATGAAGGCAAATTGAGGATAGGATGATGCTTGTTAAGAATGTACTATTCGATGTTAGTATGTTGGTCAAATTGTGGTTATGATGGTAATATTGAAGGTTCATTAAATGGAAGAATTTGAATAAATTCCATGGTACTATTTAAATCAAAAGTTTTTGATAGTGTGTATGCGATCTTTGATCTCATGACTTATGTGGTAGCTGAAATTATTTTAAGCCAAGTGTCGTGTTGAGGGATTTTATTTAGTTCTTAAAGAATTAATGTGTTGTGGTCTTCAACTCTTCCTTGTTGGAATTGTTGAGGTGATACCGTAATCAAAGAAGGTTGTTTCTCTTTGTTAAAAGGAAAAGTTTGATAACAGTTTTGGAGGTTGAAGTCAAGTTGTGTAATCTTTGTGAAGTGTGTTTGACTTCTTATTTTCGCCGCTTAAGAGTTTCTTGAGCTCAAATGACAATCATCAGTATTCGTATTGGTTGAGATTTGATGTTTTCTTCTTAAGGAGGCATGTGCCTTCAACTGTGGTCTTATCCTTTGTTGTCCAAGATCTTTGTTTTCTTGGTCTTGTGTTTATTGCGAGATGGACTTTGTGTTGAAATTTCCTTCTTTGCTTCTCCAAGAAAGGGGTAAGCGCTTTGGGTTGCAAGCCCTTTTAGGATATGTATGGCAACCGGTTGGTGTGGTTTTGTGATTGGTTTGGGTGAGATTGTGGGTATCAAGATGCTTGAGATTTTGGAGTGATAAATTGATTCTGTCGAATAATTCTCGGTGAGGATTTGATTTAAAGAAGATGTTGTCCTTGGGGCTAACTAGTTATATTGTTGCAACTAGAAGAACGTAGTTGTGGTTCATGAGTGTTTCGTTCATTTTGCTGGAACGTTAGAATCATTGAAAGTGTGGGAATATTGATCAATTTTATTGGAGCATCATGATTGGGTACTTTGCAAGGATTAGTAGGATGATTATGATGGTGTAGTTAATGAGTTTATAATTGTGAAGAAGCCCAATCGTTGCGGGAATTATTGGGATAGTAAGGATTGTTGAATATGTTTCATATGGTTGTTAATGATTGAGCATGGTTGATTGTGGAGATGTTAGTCACTGAATTTAAGAGTCTTTGTATTAATTATATGGAAGTACATATATAGGAGTCCTGGAGACGGAACTTTTGGGTTTGGTGTTCCATACTAGGACCTTGGAGGCTAATAATGTTGCGTGAGAATAGTGAAAGGAGTGGATTCTGAATATTATGATGTTCCTTGATAGAATCCTTTGGATGTAGTAAATGAGTGTGTGAGCCGAGGATTTCATGTTGATTATCCTTAAGATATGTGGTGAAGTGATTGTAGGAGAAAATAACGATGAGGTGCATTGAAAATTATTTATTAAAGTAACCTTGTTGGTAGAAGGTTGGCTAGAGTATGTTATTGTGAGGGCAGTAGAGTCTCTCTACAAAAGTGTGGTAGATGCACTCGGTTTGAGCATAGAGTTGATGTTGCCAATTTAAGAGAAATGAGTCAGTGTGGTGTGTGCTGATTTGGAATCTTGTGGATCAAAAGGATGTTTATTCCTAGCAAATATATATACAAATTCTCGGGTAGTAAAATGCTCATTGATTCTTGTTTGAGCTATGTGATGATAGCAAAAGTCTTTTGTGGTTTGGAGTTGACTTTATGTTGGCGTGTGTTGTCTATTTGAAAATGTCCTAATTAGAATGTGGAGACGTTCGTGTTGAATCCTCATTTTCTGTTCTTTTGATTTGACCCTTTAGGTGGGGAGTTGGTGATGTGGTTGCGATGAGAATTCTTTATTTTCATTTGAACTTTGTCTGTGAAAGGGTTGGTTTACCTTGAGCACTGTTGTGCGTCCAGGGTTAAAGGAGGTGCTCCTTGTTAAGGTAAAAGATCGATTGATAGTTGGAGTAAGAGTTACATGTGTTGTGCAGGTTGATACCAAAGGGAATGGTCACCCAAGGTATATTCAATTGCTTCTGTTAGTTGCGAAGTTTTGGGGGTTCGTGTAACACTAGGACCACCTTGGGTCCTAGTGTGGGGTACACAGCGCTTTGTACGACCCAATATCGAGGGAGAACTGGAAAGACCTAGAGTGCAGCAGGCTGAAAAGTTATGCGATGTGAGGAGCAAGGATCGGAAGTTGGCATACCATTTGGACCTTCTAGAACCTATGCGCGAGGTGCAAGCATTGAGAAATAAAATTTTAAAAGTACGTCAACATGCTTTGGTCGCAGCAAACAGAGAGAGAGAGGCAACTTGGGAATTGGAGTCACGCATGTGTGAGAATTACTCACAACATGTGCGCGTTAATATGATCAAGTTTACAGTGATAAAGCCTTAGTGTAGCACGGAAGAATTCGGGACTAATTGCTTTAAGGGGTAGAATGTAATACCCCGGAACGATTTTTATTAATTATTTATTTAATTAAAGAGAGGGGCGTAGAAAGAAAGGGTAAAATAAACTGCTTACGGGGTTTTCAAAAGTTAAGGCAACTGGGCTGGGCTTCGCCTGTGGGAATTGTTGGCCCAAGTGGGAAGGAGGCCACCCTTAACCCTAGCCTCCCCATCCCCTGCGCCTCCACATCCCCTGCCGTGGCGGCCGCGCCTCCTGCCGTGGCAGCCGCGCCTCCCTGCCGTCCCTGCCGTGGCGGCTGCGCCTCCCTGCCGTGGCAGCCGCGCCTCCCTGCCGTGGCAGCCGCGCCTCCCGCCATAGCAGCCGCCGGTCGCCGCCTTCCCGCCGCAGCCCGGTGTCGCCTCCGCCGTGGTGCCGCTGCCCTCCGGTGCCATGTCGTCGCCGCCGCCGCCGCCGCCGCCGCCTCCGACGTCGCCTCTCCCCGTGCGCCGTTGCCGACGTTCGCCGCTGTACCGCGTGGATCCGGAGGAAGGAGAGGAGGAGATCGTGGGCGTGTTCGCCGTCGTGTTCGCCAACGTGTTCATCGTCGTGTTCGCCGACGTGTTCGCCGTCGTGTCGCCAAGGGTAATCCCTGTCAACCTCTAGATTGGTTTTAATCGAGTTAGATTCGTCGGTTTTTTGGGCTGCTGGGACAGTAGTAGTTTCTCGGCGGTTTTGATCTAGTTTCGTCGGGATTCAGGTCTGGACCCCTTATAGAAAGTTGTAGAGGGTTTGATTATCTTTCCAGGAGTACAAGAACACATTAGTTGGATCTGTGTAGCAAAAGTTATGAATTTTCTGGTGCGACTGTTCTGTAGATCGGGTAGTTCTGGACAGAGTTTAGTAGATCGGTTTGTGCGACGGAAATAGTGGCGATTCAGGAGTCCTTCAAATTGGGAAAGTTGTAGATAAGTTTCTTAGCTTTCAATAGAGGTAAAGAAGTCCGGATTCCGAGTTTCTGGGTGAAAGTTATGACTGTTTTAGTGCGCTGTCCAGAGAGTCCGACGTGAATATTGATGCTTTAGAAAAGGGTTTGGATCGGCTAGGTAGTGGCAGAATCAGAGAGTCTCCCCAAATAAGTTTTTGTATATAATTTAATTATCTTTCCAGAGAGTCCAAGAACGCTTAATTTGGAGTTACGTACTGAAAGTTATGATTTTGGAAGTCGGCTGTCTGTGGTTGGGCAGATTTGGCCGAGGGAGTTGGGGATTTAATTGAGATAAATTGTTGGGTTAATTGGGGTTGCTGTTATTTTATATCTAGAAACCCGCTACTGTCATGTTGGTAATTATTAATTAAATATTCAGGAGGAGAGCGGATTCGGGGTTGTGCCTTCTACGTGTTCTTCATTTTCTCGGTTGAGGCAAGTATATTTGTGATGTGAAAATCTGTGTGTTTATGGATTTGTTGAATTGTTTGAATGATGGTTGAATCATGACTGTTTAAATTGTGAGTATGAGTAAGTGATGAATTGAGAATGCTATTTATGTTCTGTTTACATTATGGCATTTATGAGATTGGTTGATGCGTAGTATGGTGAATGCTCGTTATCTTTTGATACATTCACATATATGCATCATATTGAGAATTGTTGAAGTCTTGATCATGCGGTGATCAAGCATCGAGGTCCCCACACTTGCGGAGTGTGGGCATTGGTCCCTGCCGAGGGTGCAGGCATGGGTGTGCATTGACGGATGCACACTCCGCGTCTGGTAAAATGCGAAAGAGATGAGAAAGAGGAGATTTTGATCATATTGCATAGCATGAAATTCATATGTAATATGTTTAACTTGAGAGTTAATGTTCATGCTTGCATTTGTTACAGTTATACTTGCTGAGTCGTTGGACTCACTCTTGCTGTTGTTTTGTTGTTGTTGTTTGTTTATTTTAGGTACCTTCATGAGGTCAGCATGCATGGGAATAAAGAGGGATTAGTATTGTTGCACTTGCATGAATTATTCACCATGGAGAAGATAGAGAACTCTAATTATTATTTGTTGATTAGTTCAAGTGGTATTTGATTATGAACTTCAGATTAAGATGTAATAATGGATTAGAACTTCTTTATATTGCTTCCGTGCTTTACTTAAGTTTTATAGATGTTTCGCTTAGTAGTCAAATTACTTTGCTTATGGTTATTCATACCTTTTGATAATATTGTTAGAACTTCATTTTTATCAATAAACAAAGGAGGCTCTGCCAAAATTTTATAGAATGCCTTAGCATAGTTTTATTATGTTGTTAGTTTGGTAGCATTTCAGGCCATTGTTTGGCTGGGGTGTTACAATTATCCTCCCAAATTTCATAGCATCTATTATTCCATGCATATGTTTTCCTGCTGGTGACTTGATTTAGTCCACTCAAGCAAAGATAATGATCGACCGCTTGATTGAACAGCTTACTAAATATATAGAGTTTGCGACAAGGAGGACAACAATCCACAGTGGGGCCATGCAGGACATGTGAGGGCCAGTACTACCTATTGTAAGGTATGTGGTGACCGAGGGTCCCGTCGTGTGGTGCCATTGGTTTGTGGGGCCGTAACCCGATGTCACATGAATCCAATGAAGGTATCAGAGTTTGGATGCCTCGGAGTGGATCCTTGGGTATCTTTATACCCCTAGCTGACCAAGGTGTCTTGCTCCGACGTCGTAGAGTTTCGAAACAACCGGTAGGCAAGTGGAAGTTGGATTGCAGTTCAAATCTCAGTGGACTTTTGTTGTGCGCAGCAAACCTTACCAAGGCCCAATCTCTATCGTGTTAGCTCTGAATTGGAAATAAACGGTCCAAATTGTACATCTTGAAGATATATACAAATTACACACCATGAATGACCTCTGAAAATGCCATACTGGTTGCAAAATCATCTATGCCAAGACACAAATCTTGCATTCTAAACCCTATGTGTTTACTATGCTGGTGCCATGTTATGTGGGTAGCAATAAATACATCAATGGAAGGGAGAGATAAATGGGACACCAAAATGCAAAAGTATGTCTCATCCCAACCATAGGCAACCGACTTGGGTAACCCTGAAGTCGGCATCTTCATCGCCAAAATCGTTGCGTAATAGTTACCACATGACGAGTCTTCTTCTACATCCTCTGAACATGTGAAACAAGCAATGGTAGAGTACGAAAATGTATTCCACAAAACATTTGAGCAAACATATATAGTATGCATGTGTTGACAAAGATAGCTTTCTTGACTATTTTGATTGGAAAAACATTCTTTCAATCGAAATAACCAGTAATAGGTTGCACACGGAAGTTCTAAGAACATTTGTCGGACCCCGGAGCAACTACTTCTAGATTCTCTATGTAAAACACACTAGTCCAGGATCAACTAGTGCACACAAAGCAGAATATGGACACACATCAAGCACAATGACAAACATTATTAAATAAGAAGGGTACGGCCTTATGAGCAAAGTTTACATTCATGGCCCATAGGTCAAATTTATATATAAGCAGCCCAAGGAAAAACTGAAACAGAAGAAGCTCAAAGCCTGCCAGCAGGAAAACAACAGTACGACATGGCCTACACATCCTTAACGTCGGTAAGTCGATGCAGATCCACTTTGAGCAACAAACTTAAGTAAGAGTGAGCAGAGTAGAAGAAATAAGAGGGAAGATAATGAAACTGTGATATTCCGTACTCAACACACTGACGAACATGTTAGATTCGGTCCGTGATCATCTAGTAAGGTTAGGGGCCCGAAACAAGTTCATTCAAAAATACTTTACATGGGGGCTACAATCTCAGAACAATTGACAAGATGTCGGGTCCAGTGAGCTTCGGCGCAATGGACTTGGGGATGCTGGTTGTGAGCGCCACCATGTTGATAAGATTGTTGGTGGTCATTCTCTACTATAGACTAGTAAGCCATCGATCGATCTCGGTAATTTCCTTGGAAAGCATCGACGTCATGGTCTTGATGTCACCGTTCTCATAATCGGATCCCATGGTTTGCCCCGACACCAATTGTCTCAACCTCAAGATTGAGATCGCAACAGGTGTCTGTGGGACATGTCCGGGTTGTAAAGTGTTACGTGTGCCTGGGTTGTATTGCCTTGGTTCCGAAAAATACGACTGGATAACCCAAAAGCTTCTAATTGGCAAAATAAAAAAGTAAACGTAAGCAAGCAACAACACATGACGAGTACATATAATAGTTTTCATTCCAAGATGTTCATCACGTTATTATTTTGTATCATAAATGATATACAATGAGATTCACGGCCATTGTAGGGGCGGGATGGGAGATTGCATCCGAGGAGGAGTGCATTGAGCGTGGGCGCAGTCGCTTTGCATTGGGGCCTTGTCTCGGAAGCAAGATGCTCCGGAAAATCCGCACAACAAGATGGCGATTATTTTTGCGCTTCTTTGTCCTCCCACATGGACATGCCACATACTTGTTTCCATTCATCTGGTCAATGGTTTGACCTGCACGCAAATATGGGTGTTTAGTTCGACTCAATTTTAGGGTAAAATAAAAGAAATTTTCATAGAATGTAATGGTTTCTTCTGTACGGGAGTTGGATTTTTTTGTAGACAAATTATGTTGAAACAACCAATAGCTTCATCGAATTCACCTAATTGCTTCTTATGCATGCACTTACATCGTGAAAGAGTCATGATACATCCGAGGATAACCATCGTAAGCATCACGACCTTGCCCCTCCATTAGAAGCTTCGCCATATATGTAGTCTTCCTATTCGAGATTGTATGTATATTTGACACCATGGTTGCTACACGTTCATATATATTGGAACAAAAACGTTCTATGTTTAGCAATAAGTAATTAGTCCATTCTTTGGGTGGCTTATCATCCCAAATTAAATAACATCTATTTTACAACATTGGAATGAAAATTTTCTATGTTTAGTAGGTAGTCATTATGTCCAGGCTAGTGGATTATCCTCCCAAATTTCATAGCATCTATTATTCCATGCATATGTTTTCCTTTGGTGACTTGATTTAGTCCACTCAAGCAGCATACGCATCTGACCGTTGATTGAACAGCTTACTAAATATATAGAGTTTGCGACAAGGAGGACAACAATCCACGGTGGGGCCATGCAGACATGTGAGGGCCAGTACTACCTATTGTAAGGTATGTGGTGACCGAGGGTCCCGTCGTGTGGTGCCATTGGTTTGTGGGGCCAGAACCGATGTCACATGAATCCAATGAAGGTATCAGAGTTTGGATGCCTCAGAGTGGATCCTTGGGTATCTTTATACCCCTAGCTGACCAAGGTGTTGTAATACCCCGGAAAATATTTTATTAATTGTTTAATTAATAGAGAGAGGGACTTAAGTGAAAAGATTAATATTAAAAGAGTTTTGGGGGGTTTTCGAAAGTTAAGACAACTGGGCTTGGGCTTGGCCTGTGGGATTTTCTAGGCCCAAGAGGGAGGGAGGCCACCACTTAAAACCCCAGCAGCCCCCACCCCTGCGCCTCAGCCCCTTGCGCCCCGCTCCGCAGCCGCCGCCTCCTTGCGCCTTCTTGCCGCCGCTGCTGGCGCCTCTGTCGCGCCCGCCGCTGCCGCTGCCGCCGCCGCCAGCCCGCGCCGCCGCCGCGCCGTGCCGCCGCCGCCGTGGTGCCGCTGCTCTCCGGTGCCGTGTCGTCGCCCTCCGCTGCGCTATGTCATCGCCAGAGTTCCGCGCCACCGCTGCCCGCCGTCGTCTCGCTCCCGGTGCGCCGTCGCCGACGTTCGCCGTTGTACCGCGAATCCGGAGGAAGGAGAGGAGGAGATCGCGGGCGTGTTCGTCGTCGTGTTCGCCGTCGTGTTCGCCGACGTGTTCATCCTCGTGTCGTCAAGGGTAACTCCGTTGATCCTCTAGATGAGTTTTAATCGTTGGATTTCGTCAGTTTTCTGGACCGCCGTGACAGTTAGGGTAATCGGCTGTTCTGGGTTAGATCCGTCAGGATTCAGGTCTGGACCCCTTCTAGAAAATTGTAGAGGACTTAATTATATTTCCAGGGAGTTCTAGAACGCGTTATTCCGAGTTGTGTAGCAAAAGTTATGAATTTTCTAGTGCTGCTGTTCTGCAGATCGGAGTAGTTTTGGACAGATTTTAGTAGATCGGTTTGTGCGACGGGCAATCGGGCGAATCAGAAATTCTTCATGTTAGGAAAGTTTTAGATAATTTTCTTAGCTTTCCATAAAGGTCAAGAAGTCCGGATTCCGAGTTTCTGGGGAAAGTTATGCCTGTTTTAGTGCGCTGTCCAGAGAGTCCGACGTGAATTTGGATGCTTTAGAAAAGGGTTTGGATCGGTTAGTAAATGGCCGAATCAGAGAGTCTCCCCAACTAAGTTTTTGTAGATAATTTAATTATCTTTACAGAGAGTCCAAGAACGCTTAATTTGGAGTTACGTACTGAAAGTTATGATTTTTGGAAGTCGGCTGTCTGTGGTTGGGCAGATTTATCCGAGGGGAGTTGGGGATTTAATTGAGATAAATTGTTGGGTTAATTGGGGTTGCTATTATTTTATATCTAGAAACCCGCTACTGTCATGTTAGTAATTATTAATTAATTATTCAGGAGGAGAGGATTCGGGGTTCGCCTTCTGCTCGTTCTTCGTTGTCTCGCGGTTGAGGCAAGTATAACCTTGCTATGATTAATCTGTGTGATTGAGTGATTGAAATGAGTGGTGTTTGAGTTATGAATGCTTTACTTATGAATTTGAGTAATGTTCTGAGTTGTTAATGCTATTTATGTTCTGTTTACATTATGGCATTTATGAGATTTGTTGATGCGTAGTATGGTGAATGCATGTTATCTTGTTGATACATTCACATATATGCATCATATTGAGAATTGTTGAAGTCTTGGTCATGTGGTGACCAAGCATCGAGGTCCCCACACTTGCGGAGTGTGGGCACTGGTCCCCATACCGTGAGGGTACAGGCATGGGTGTGCATTGACGGATGCACACCGCGACACGGTAAAATGCGAAAGAGATGAGAAAGAGGAGCTTTTGATTATAATGCATAGCATGCAATTCATATGTAATATGTTTAACTTGAGAGTTAATGTTCATGCTTGCATTTGATACGATTATACTTTGCCGAGTCGTTGGACTCACTCTTGTTGTTGTTTGTCTATTTTAGGTACCAATGTGAGATCAGCATACATGGGGACATGAATGGCTAGTTCAGATTCACGTGCACAATTCCTTCATTAAGAAATAAAGACAGTCATGATAATCTTGTTGGTTTGATAGCTTAATTGGTTCAGTTTATCTTTCGTCAGATTAAATGTAATAAAGACTTAGTACCTTGTGATATTATCTTTCCGTTCATTATTTAGAACTTGTGCTAATCATGCTTGTCGGAACTGTTATTACGTTAATAAACAAAGGAGGTCATGCCGAAATTTTTAGGTAATTTATATTAGTTGTTGATATATTGTGGATAGCTAGTAGCATTTCGTGCCTATGTTAGGTGGTGTTATTCACTTTGTCTTCTCCGACGTCGTAGAGTTTCAAACAACCGGTAGGCAAGTGGAAGTTGGATTGCAGTTCAAATCTCGGTGGACTTTTGTTGTGCGCAGCAAACCTTACCAAGGCCCAATCTCTATCGTCTTAGCTCTGATTTGGAAATAAACAGTCCAAATTGTACATCTTGAAGATATATACAAATTACACACCATGAATGACCTCTGAAAATGCCATACTGGTTGCAAAATCATCTATGCCAAGACACAAATCTTGCATTCTAAACCCTATGTGTTTACTATGCTGGTGCCACGTTATGTGGGTAGCAATAAATACATCAATGGAAGGGAGAGATAAATGGGACACCAAAATGCAAAAAGTATGTCTCATCCCAACCATAGGCAACTGACTTGGGCAGAACCCTAGAAGTCGGCATCTTCATCGCCAAAACTGTTGCGTAATAGTTACCACATGACGAGTCTTCTTCACATCCTCCCGAACATGTGAAACAAGCAATGGTAGAGTACGAAAATGTATTCCACGACACCAATGTTATGATAATTTTTCATCAATTTTTAATTGTATTATAATGAAATTTACATCGGAGCAAATGTAACTTAGTCCATGAACTTACCATATTACTACTTCAGCTATGAAATGATAAATTACACCATGGTTTAAGTATAAATTGGCCAAAGCTTTATTTAGAATAAATTTGTCATTTTGGCAATGTCATGCCAAATAAAGTCATTTACAACATGAATAAAACTTTTCATGTATATTATTATGTCAGATTGTGGATTATCTCCCAAATTTCATAATCTATTATTCCATGAATGTTTTCTGCGGTGACTTGATTTAGTCACTCAAGCGATCACGCTGACGCGTGTTGACGACTTACTAAATATATGAGTTTGCGACAAGGAGAAACAATCACAGTGGGGCCATGCGGACATGTGAGGCAGTACTACCTATAGAAGGTGTGTGGGCCCGTCGGTTGTGTGCCATTGGGGTGGTAGCCAATTCACATGACAATGAAGGTATCGAGTTTGGATGCCTGGGGATCTGATCTTATACCTGTACAAGGTCTGTTGCATCTGAGTTTAAACAAGGACCATGTTGACCGGAAATTGGTTCTGCAAACCTTGAAAGCCAATCTCTATGGTCTAGTTGTAATAACGTCAATTGAATCTTAAGTATACAAATTACACAATGATATCAAAAAGTGCAAAACATCGCACAAACATAACTATGTCAAACGCTTAGTGTTAACTATATGGATTATGAATACAATCAAGATAGGTCATAATAGGCGATGCAAGATGCAAAAGATGGTTCCAATGCGATGCCTCACATTGAGCAGCTTGGAGCATGTCCAGAGAATCTTACACATATTTTGTTAAATCTTCAATGATGAACTCTATTCATGACGAAGGAGATTCAATGAACATTGTGCCAAAACTATTTAGATTCTATAAACAATATCGATCAATGTGACAAAGGATACTTACATACATAAACTTATATAAAATTTAAAACAAGTCTCATCAAATCATTCTAATGCTTAGCCAATTCATCATAGAAACAAGAACCGGATAACAGTGCTCAACTGACCACACAACTAAAAGGTAATAAATGAGTCTTACGGCAAGTGACACTGTATCAGTGCAAACTAAGTCACAGTTATATAAATGAAAAAGTAGGAAGCCAATGAACGGATTTGGCATGCTAACATGGTACCACAGTAATCATCTATAACTGGAAGCACAATTTTGATTCAGTAAATATTAAGGGGCAAATAAGAAAGGATATGAAAGGAAGTCTAAATTTCGTGCAGGTATGTTGGTCCATGTGATAAGTTAGTTGGGCAAAAAGTTCATTCAAAACTACTACATTGCTACATCTGGAAATTGACAAGATTCGTGGTCCAGGCTTAGGCATGATTATTGGTTGTGGCGCACCAGTTTGAATGTGTTGGTTCACTATGCTGTAAGCATACGATTGAATTTAAGGATCGGCTCTGGATGCTTGTTCAGTCTCATACACCCAAATGGTTTTGCAAACAATTTTAACTAAAAATAAAGATGCAAGGGATGTTGGCATTTGAAATGTTCATCTGATTAGTGTATTTGCATAAGGTACCAAGCAAATCATACCCAAATTCTATTGGATAATAAAATTGACAGTGAAAAAATTGGAGAGTCATTATAGATGTCATCATATGTTTCCTAAATTTTTTTCATTGATCAACCTTGCAGGACATGCGGATGATTATCTCATCAACGTATTGATGTGTCTTGAGATTGCAATTGGACACAAGCAAGTTGATAACATTAAAGATGATTTTGCGTCGCCAATCCATTGGCATCGGTACATTGGCCAAATTATTTCAATGGTTCATGGTCATTGGTTTTAGCAATATGTAAAGATGAATCAATGTCTCGTGATCACAATTAACCCTTAAGGCATATTGAGTTCATAAGTATGATTGTACATGGTAGCATATTTGAATTTGTTGATATTTATATTGGACATTCACCAATTCAAATCATTTACAATTGAATATTTGCAAGTAAGTATACAAATTATGTGCCGAATCCCAATCTGTCAAATCATCTATGTCCTTGATGACCACTCATGTAGAAGTCTACCCTAGTGATTACTTCATTTGAGAGCACATATATTGCAACCAATGGGACAGATTATAATAAAGAAGGTCATCAGCCGTTCATTATGCTAAATTGATTCCAAGATCAAAAAAGATGCAGTGTACTCGGTATCAGTACTTTAACCTTAAGCAGGTGTTCAGAATGGATGCATAACATTCCTCATGCAACAGTTGATGTGAGTGCTGGTACATGTAGGGCTTACGTATTCATGAATTTTCATGTAAATGTCATTGACAATTATAGTCCAGTGCTTGCATGGTTAAACTTGACACACTGCTTCCCTTAGTCTTTACGTACTAGTACCATCGATTACTGTAATCTAATAACAGCTCAGCTTGAGTGATCAATAATGGCAACATCAATATGCCAGCCAATGTTAACTAATTGGTGCCAGAATGTGAAAACCGGAAACGATGTGATGTCACAGTCATTAGTCTGTCCAATATAGAAAGCTAAAGCCTAAAGTTGCAACAATAAATAGCATGTGAAAATGTAGTCATGATATTTATTCGAAGATGTCATCAAAGTACAATGTATCATAACTTGCATTACAAGTCTACATTGCAGAGCTGATTTTGGAAAACACTAGGAATGTGATAGTGTTGCACTGGCAAGATCTAGAACATTATGAACAATACGCAATTTCTTCAGTCCAGTTTAGACTCACAATCGAAATGACACATCAAGCTTGCCAACTTAACAGACGGTCAATCAAATTACCATGATGCTGAATTGCTCAAACTGGAGGTAAAGAATAGCAGGAAATATGCATGTAAATAATTCTTCAA
This sequence comes from Bonia amplexicaulis, assembly GCA_036346245.1. NCBI lineage: Eukaryota > Viridiplantae > Streptophyta > Magnoliopsida > Poales > Poaceae > Bonia > Bonia amplexicaulis. The sequence continues at coordinate 23,387,583 of CM070736.1, read as the reverse complement.
AGCACTTTTGAGCCAATTAAGTGGAATAACAAATAGAATTCACTCAATAAATGAATGAAGATGGGCCATGCAAGTTATTCATCATCGGGAAATCGAACATTGCGCCACCTTGTAGGGAGTTTCATGCTATCATGGTCGCATCTGTTAAGTTGAGACTTCTGGTGTCTTAGTTCAAGATCCTGTACCAACATATTGTATAATTTGAAGATGTACATGGTGCAATTCTTCTCATCATAAATGTTCAGACATTGTTGTCAATATAGATGAATCGAAAAGTTCATGGAAGTAAAGCGTTCATTCACACTGGAGATATTTATCAAGCTCAAATTGTAAAAACTATTGACTCATGGCATTTATTGTGTTGCATATTCATGGGAGGTCGTGATGGCCTTAAGTTCAGGCACTGCCATAGAGCTAGTAATGTAGTCGTTCGCTATTGCATGTATTGTGCAAGCGTCTGTACATTCGTTGACGTAATTGGTGATCAATGAGTTCATTTGTATATATCGGATATGGTGTAATCTTATAATGTGATTTTGACAATTTAATAAAAAAAATTTATTATTAGAAGTAATGCTTAGGAGGTTATTGGTGTACCATAGTCATGCTCCTCCAACCAATGCTATCCTGATCTACTCTTGATTAGTCCTATTGACACTTGCATACACTCAAATAACTAACTCTGACAATGCCTCTCAACATCAATGCCATCATAGCATCATTGATATTTGACACCTGGTGTTAACATGGTTGCAGTATAGAGTAGAATAATAATCAAGTATGGAGTATAATTCACTTCTAATCTGAGTATTTTCATCCTAGTAGGAGCTATCGCGTGATTCTAATACATAGCATTATGCATTGGGCAAGTTCAATACGTGACTTCTATTCACCAAGATTAATGGTAAGCGCTATATTAGTTGAATGTCATCGTGTGAATCCGGATCATCATAAAAGAGGATAAGTGTCTGGTCTTGAAAAATTCTATGGGGACTCTGATCCACCTAGTTTTACAAGATTTTCCGTAGGTTGAGCGAAACTGGTGAGTCAATGTGGCCCTGAAAGTTAAGCCATCTCGTGGTATTTGCAAAATTAAATTAGAAGCATCTGTATGTACATATTGACCAATTACTGGAAGAATCATTCGGATATGCTCTGAAAATCTTGAAATTTAACTATGTACTTGACATGTAAATATGGAAAATTGATCAAATCTATAGGGTATCCAAACTGACTGGCAAGAATGTACACGCATTTTCCAAGATTGACTTACCAGCTTTCAACACTTCTGCATCCCCGATGTACATCATCGCCTAACTGTTGATATATACCATTGAGAGTTAATGGAAGAATGAGGAGAAATGAAGAGTAGGATAAAAGTTGAGGAAATTTCATTCGATTACGATTTTACTAAATCTGACTATTGACTAATTAGCCGGTTTCGAGCTTTGGATTGTGGTGGAGTATGTCGGGTCTCTTAACTTAACTGAGTCCGTTTATCATCCTCTGTTTGTACGTTTCTTGTGATAAGTTCAATTGATCGAGAAAATGCGGTGTAAAAAAAATGTATAGTAAAATTAATTATTACTAGTATTGATTTATATTCTTGCATACAGGGTCCCAACGACCTTTAAGTTACCTGCCCAAATTTACCTTGACGATTTCCACCAGCTAGCCTTATGCAGAGAAACGATTGGAGTAAAGAAGTGAAATGGACTTAGATAAATTAGATATTTATTTATTTTAGGGTTATCTACATCTCATTATATATGTCGCCGATTGAGTAGTAGGGTTAATTAGACGATACGATGCAGTGATAATTAGATTGGTTGATTACTAAACAATTTTAGTTTAAAAATTAGGTATATTTGCCTTTCATGTTAATCGAACGGATCCGTGCCGCAATTCGAGACGATAGTGTAATTAGCTAAGATTTTGATGGTTACAAGTTTGATATTGATATTTATATTGCTTATGTTTGTTGTAATTTTTAGAATAGTGCTTTTGAGGTTACATGTTTTGTTGGTAACTCCTGGTGTTCAGTGTGTTTCTAGTAATGATTTTAGTCATAATATTATGTAATTGTCATGAAATTGTGATATGTTTGTCTGATATTTTTGAGTTAGTACTAGTGAGATTATGGATTCTGTTAAGTTGTAGGTTGCGTTGGTTAGTGTGATTTATGTATATGCTTATTACCTATGTTGATATATGTCATTGAAGTGTATTTGCGTTGCTGAATTTGGATTAGTTGATTAGCAATATATATGCGTGACATAGTACTATTATCGATTAGATATGTATATTATGTGATAGAATTAATATTATGTATATCATGTTCATAGGAAGTGACATAGATTGTTGTAATTGACATGAATGATATCATGGTGATATGTGAATATATCAACATATGTCAATTTGCAAGTGGTGTGTAGCAGAGCTGATGACGATATTTCAGATGTTGGTATGAACGTAATATATATATGTATATGGATTGAATTTAGATGATGAACATCATTGCTTGTGGAAGATTGTTCTGATATAATGTATTTGTGGTGAATTTTAGTGGATCTTTCTATGTATGTGGATTGGTATGAGAGAGTGTATGAGTGAGATATGCTTGTAATGGTAGATTGAGTATAATTTTATGATTAATGTTATGATTATGAATGTAAAGTTAATATGAGTTATATAGTTATTCATTATAATTGATGAGGATAAATATGTTATATAGAATTAAATGTTGATGAAATTATGTATTATGGATATGATTAATTGTATGATGTTATTTAATAATGAGTTAAATTGTTATTACTGTTGAATTTCTAATTCTATTGTCATGTTCTTGCTTAATTATTGGAATGAATTGTGAGATTTATGATGATTTAATTGATAGAGTTTAATTGTAATGGCTTGTGGTTCTTTGTGTTTCATATCTAGCATGAGTTTGTGATTAATGTTATTGAATAGAATATTATTTGTTTTGCTATTATATATTGATATGTTCTCCTTATTATTATTTGAATTTTTTGCATATTTATTGTTATTTTAAATGTTCATTATTCTGTTTTTAAGTTTAGTCGCGAAATGTATTCCACAAAACATTTGAGCAAACATATATAGTATGCATGTGTTGACAAAGATAGCTTTCTTGACTATTTTGATTGGAAAACATTCTTTCAATCGAAATAACCAATAATAGGTTGCACACGGAAGTTCTAAGAACATTTGTCGGACCCTGAGCAACTACTTCTAGATTCTCTATGTAAAACACACTAGTCCGGGATCAACTAGTGCACACAAAGCAGAAACATGGACACACATCAAGCACAATGACAAACGTTATTAAATAAGAAGGGTACGGCCTTATGAGCAAAGTTTACATTCATGGCCCATAGGTCAAATTTATATATAAGCACCCAAGGAAAACTCAAATGAAGAAGCTCAAAGCACCGCCAAAGGAAAACAACGATGACGACATGGCCTACACATCCTTAACGTCCAAGTCGATGCACCCCACTTTTGAGCAACAAACTTAAGTAAGAGTGAGCGAGTAGAAGAAATAAGAGGAAGATAATGAAACTGTGATATTCGTACTCAACACACCGACGAACATGTTAGATTCGGTCCGTGATCATCTAGTAAGGTTAGGGGCCCAAACAAGTTCATTCAAAATACTTTACATGGGGCTACAATCTCGGAACAATTGACAAGATGTCGGGTCCGGTGAGCTTGGCGCAATGGACTTGGGGATCTTGGTTGTGGCGCCACCATGTTGATAAGATTGTTGGTGGTCATTCTCTACTATAGACTAGTAAGCCATCGATCGATCTCGGTAATTTCCTTGAAAGCATCGGCGTCATGGTCTTGATGTCACCGTTCTCATAATCGGATCCCATGGTTTGCCCCGACACCAATTGTCTCAACCTCAAGATTGAGATCGCAAGCAGTGTCTGTGGGACATGTCCGGGTTGTAAAGTGTTACGTGTGCACGGGTTGTATTGCCTTGGTTCCAAAAAATACGTCTGGATAACCCAAAAGCTTCTAATTGGCAAAATAAAAAAGTAAACGTAAGCAAGCAACAACACATGACGAGTACATATAATAGTTTTCATTCCAAGATGTTCATCACGTTATTATTTTGTATCATAAATGATATACAACAGAGATTCACGGCCATTGTAGGGCAGGATGGGAGATTGCATCTGAGGAGGAGTGCATTGAGCGTGGGCAGCAGGCTGCTTTGCATTGGGGCCTTGTCTGGAAGCAAGATGCTCCCGTAAATCCATAACAAGATGTGATTATTTTTGCGCTTTCTTTGTCCTCCCACATGGACATGCCACATACTTGTTTCCATTCATCGGTCAATGGTTTGACACGCACGCAAATATGGGTGTTTAGTTCGACTCAATTTTAGGGTAAAATAAAAGAAATTTTCATAGAATGTAATGGTTTCTTACATACGGAGTTGGATTTTTGTAGCCAAATTATGTTGAAACAACCAATAGCTTCATCAGAATTCACCTAATTGCTTCTTATGCATGCACTTACACTGTGAAAGAGTCATGATACATCCGAGGATAACCATCGTAAGCATCACGACCTTGCGCCCTCCATTAGAAGCTTCGCCATATATGTAGTCTTCCTATTCGAGATTGTATGTATATTTGACACCATGGTTGCTACAGTTCATATATATTGGAACAAAACGTTCTATGTTTAGCAATAAGTAATTAGTCCATTTCTTGGGTGGCTTATCATCCCAAATTAAATAACATCTATTTTACAACATTGGAATGAAAATTTTCTATGTTTAGTAGGTAGTCATTATGTCCGTGCTAGTGGATTATCCTCCCAAATTTCATAGCATCTATTATTCCATGCATATGTTTTCTGCCGGTGACTTGATTTAGTCCACTCAAGCAGCATACGCATCTGACCGTCGATTGAACAGCTTACTAAATATATAGAGTTTGCGACAAGGAGGACAACAATCCACAGTGGGGCCATGCAGGGACATGTGAGGGCCAAGACTACCTATTGTAAGGTATGTGGTGACCGAGGGTCCCGTCGTGTGGTGCCATTGGTTTGTGGGGCGTAACCCAATGTCACATGAATCCAATGAAGGTATCGAGTTTGGATGCCTCGGGTGGATCCTGGTATCTTTATACCCCTAGTGACCAAGGTGTCTTGCTCCGACGTCGTGAGTTTCAAACAACCGGTGAGCAAGTGGAAGTTGGATTGCGTTCAAATCTCGGTGGACTTTTGTTGTCTGTGACAAACCTTACCAAGGCCCAATCTCTATCGTGTTAGCTCTGAATTGGAAATAAACAGTCCAAATTGTACATCTTGAAGATATATACAAATTACACACCATGAATGACCTCTGAAAATGCCATCTTGGTTGCAAAATCATCTATGCCAAGACACAAATCTTGCATTCTAAACCCTATGTGTTTACTATCTTTGGTGCCACGTTATGTGGGTAGCAATAAATACATCAATGGAAGGAGAGATAAATGGGACACCAAAATGCAAAAGTATGTCTCATCCCAACCATAGGCAACCGACTTGGCGAGAACCCTAGAAGTCGGCATCTTCATCGCCAAAAGCATTGCGTAATAGTTACCACATGACGAGTCTTCTTCTACATCCTCTGAACATGTGAAACAAGCAATGGTAGAGTACGAAAATGTATTCCACAAAACATTTGAGCAAACATATATAGTATGCATGTGTTGACAAAGATAGCTTTCTTGACTATTTTGATTGGAAAACATTCTTTCAATCGAAATAACCAAGAATAGGTTGCACACGGAAGTTCTAAGAACATTTGTCGGACCCCGGAGCAACTACTTCTAGATTCTCTATGTAAAACACACTAGTCCAGGATCAACTAGTGCACACAGCAGAATATGGACACACATCAAGCACAATGACAAACGTTATTAAATAAGAAGGGTGCGGCCTTATGAGCAAAGTTTACATTCATGGCCCATAGGTCAAATTTATATATAAGCGACCCAAGGAAAACTCAAATGAAGAAGCTCAAAGCACGCCAACAGAAAACAACGATGCGACATGGCCTACACATCCTTAACGTCGGTGAAGTCGATGCGATCCACTTTTGAGCAACAAACTTAAGTAAGAGTGAGCGAGTAGAAGAAATAAGAGGAAGATAATGAAACCGTGATATTCGTACTCAACACATCGACGAACATGTTAGATTCGGTCCGTGATCATCTAGTAAGGTTAGGGGCCCGAAACAAGTTCATTCAAAAATACTTTACATGGGGCTACAATCTCGTAACAATTGACAAGATGTCGGGTCCAAGTGAGCTTGGCGCAATGGACTTGGGGATCTTGGTTGTGAGCGCCACCATGTTGATAAGATTGTTGGTGGTCATTCTCTACTATAGACTAGTAAGCCATCGATCGATCTCGGTAATTTCCTTGGAAAGCATCGACGTCATGGTCTTGATGTCACCGTTCTCATAATCGGATCCCATGGTTTGCCCCGACACCAATTGTCTCAACCTCAAGATTGAGATCGCAGTGTCTGTGGGACATGTCCGGGTTGTAAAGTGTTACGTGTGCAGGGTTGTATTGCCTTGGTTCAAAAATACGATTGGATAACCCAAAAGCTTCTAATTGGCAAAATAAAAAGTAAACGTAAGCAAGCAACAACACATGACGAGTACATATAATAGTTTTCATTCCAAGATGTTCATCACGTTATTATTTTGTATCATAAATGATATACAACGAGATTCACGGCCATTGTAGGCGGGATGGGAGATTGCATCGAGGAGGAGTGCATTGGCGTGGGCGGCAGTCGCTTTGCATTGGGGCCTTGTGCGGAAGCAAGATGCTCCCGGTAAATCCATAACAAGATGGCGATTATTTTTGCGGTTCTTTGTCCTCCCACATGGACATGCCACATACTTGTTTCCATTCATCGGTCAATGGTTTGACACGCACGCAAATATGGGTGTTTAGTTCGACTCAATTTTAGGGTAAAATAAAAGAAATTTTCATAGAATGTAATGGTTTCTTACATACGGAGTTGGATTTTTGTAGCCAAATTATGTTGAAACAACCAATAGCTTCATCGAATTCACCTAATTGCTTCTTATGCATGCACTTACATCGTGAAAGAGTCATGATACATCCGAGGATAACCATCGTAAGCATCACGACCTTGCTGCCTCCATTAGAAGCTTCGCCATATATGTAGTCTTCCTATTCGAGATTGTATGTATATTTGACACCATGGTTGCTACAGTTCATATATATTGGAACAAAAGCGTTCTATGTTTAGCAATAAGTAATTAGTCCATTCTTGGGTGGCTTATCATCCCAAATTAAATAACATCTATTTTACAACATTGGAATGAAAATTTTCTATGTTTAGTAGGTAGTCATTATGTCCGGCTAGTGGATTATCCTCCCAAATTTCATAGCATCTATTATTCCATGCATATGTTTTCCTGCGGTGACTTGATTTAGTCCACTCAAGCGACATACGATCGACCGTCGATTGAACGACTTACTAAATATATAGAGTTTGCGACAAGGAGGACAACAATCCACAGTGGGGCCATGCAGGACATGTGAGGGCCAGACTACCTATTGTAAGGTATGTGGTGACCGAGGGTCCCGTCGTGTGGTGCCATTGGTTTGTGGGGCCGTAACCCGATGTCACATGAATCCAATGAAGGTATCGAGTTTGGATGCCTCGGGTGGATCCTGGTATCTTTATACCCCTAGTGACCAAGGTGTCTTGCTCCGACGTCGTGAGTTTCAAACAACCGGTAGGCAAGTGGAAGTTGGATTGCGCTCAAATCTCGGTGGACTTTTGTTGTGCGCAGCAAACCTTACCAAGGCCCAATCTCTATCGTGTTAGCTCTGAATTGGAAATAAACAGTCCAAATTGTACATCTTGAAGATATATACAAATTACACACCATGAATGACCTCTCGAAAATGCCATCTTGGTTGCAAAATCATCTATGCCAAGACACAAATCTTGCATTCTAAACCCTATGTGTTTACTATGCTGGTGCCACGTTATGTGGGTAGCAATAAATACATCAATGGAAGGAGAGATAAATGGGACACCAAAATGCAAAAGTATGTCTCATCCCAACCATAGGCAACCGACTTGGGCGAGAACCCTAGAAGTCGGCATCTTCATCGCCAAAGCATTGCGTAATAGTTACCACATGACGAGTCTTCTTCTACATCCTCTGAACATGTGAAACAAGCAATGGTAGAGTACGAAAATGTATTCCACAAAACATTTGAGCAAACATATATAGTATGCATGTGTTGACAAAGATAGCTTTCTTGACTATTTTGATTGGAAAACATTCTTTCAATCGAAATAACCGATAATAGGTTGCACACGGAAGTTCTAAGAACATTTGTCGGACCCTGAGCAACTACTTCTAGATTCTCTATGTAAAACACACTAGTCCAGGATCAACTAGTGCACACAAAATAACATGGACACACATCAAGCACAATGACAAACGTTATTAAATAAGAAGGGTACGGCCTTATGAGCAAAGTTTACATTCATGGCCCATAGGTCAAATTTATATATAAGCGACCCAAGGAAAAAGCGAATGAAGAAGCTCAAAGCTCGCCAAACAGAAAACAACGATGCGACATGGCCTACACATCCTTAACGTCGGTGAAGTCGATGCGACCCACTTTTGAGCAACAAACTTAAGTAAGAGTGAGCGAGTAGAAGAAATAAGAGGAAGATAATGAAACCGTGATATTCGTACTCAACACAGCGACGAACATGTTAGATTCGGTCCGTGATCATCTAGTAAGGTTAGGGGCCCAAACAAGTTCATTCAAAATACTTTACATGGGGCTACAATCTCGGAACAATTGACAAGATGTCGGGTCCGGTGAGCTTGGCGCAATGGACTTGGGGATCTTGGTTGTGCGCCACCATGTTGATAAGATTGTTGGTGGTCATTCTCTACTATAGACTAGTAAGCCATCGATCGATCTCGGTAATTTCCTTGGAAAGCATCGACGTCATGGTCTTGATGTCACCGTTCTCATAATCGGATCCCATGGTTTGCCCCGACACCAATTGTCTCAACCTCAAGATTGAGATCGCAACAGGTGTCTGTGGGACATGTCCGGGTTGTAAAGTGTTACGTGTGCACGGGTTGTATTGCCTTGGTTCAAAAATACATTTGGATAACCCAAAAGCTTCTAATTGGCAAAATAAAAAGTAAACGTAAGCAAGCAACAACACATGACGAGTACATATAATAGTTTTCATTCCAAGATGTTCATCACGTTATTATTTTGTATCATAAATGATATACAACAGAGATTCACGGCCATTGTAGGGCAGGATGGGAGATTGCATCTGAGGAGGAGTGCATTGAGCGTGGGCAGCAGGCTGCTTTGCATTGGGGCCTTGTCTGGAAGCAAGATGCTCCCGGTAAATCCGTACAACAGTAGCAGTTATTTTTGCAGTTTGCTGTCCTCCCACATGGACATGCCACATACTTGTTTCCATTCATCTGGTCAATGGTTTGACCTGCACGCAAATATGGGTGTTTAGTTCGACTCAATTTTAGGGTAAAATAAAAGAAATTTTCATAGAATGTAATGGTTTCTTCTGTACGGGAGTTGGATTTTTTTGTAGCCAAATTATGTTGAAACAACCAATAGCTTCATCAGAATTCACCTAATTGCTTCTTATGCATGCACTTACACTGTGAAAGAGTCATGATACATCCGAGGATAACCATCGTAAGCATCACGACCTTGCTGCCCTCCATTAGAAGCTTCGCCATATATGTAGTCTTCCTATTCAGAGATTGTATGTATATTTGACACCATGGTTGCTACACAGTTCATATATATTGGAACAAAAACGTTCTATGTTTAGCAATAAGTAATTAGTCCATTTCTTGGGTGGCTTATCATCCCAAATTAAATAACATCTATTTTACAACATTGGAATGAAAATTTTCTATGTTTAGTAGGTAGTCATTATGTCCAGGCTAGTGGATTATCCTCCCAAATTTCATAGCATCTATTATTCCATGCATATGTTTTCCTGCTGGTGACTTGATTTAGTCCACTCAAGCAGCATACGCATCTGACCGTCGATTGAACAGCTTACTAAATATATAGAGTTTGCGACAAGGAGGACAACAATCCACAGTGGGGCCATGCAGGACATGTGAGGGCCAGTACTACCTATTGTAAGGTATGTGGTGACCGAGGGTCCCGTCGTGTGGTGCCATTGGTTTGTGGGGCCGTAACCCGATGTCACATGAATCCAATGAAGGTATCAGAGTTTGGATGCCTCGGAGTGGATCCTGGTATCTTTATACCCCTAGCTGACCAAGGTGTCTTGCTCCGACGTCGTAGAGTTTCGAAACAACCGGTAGGCAAGTGGAAGTTGGATTGCAGTTCAAATCTCGGTGGACTTTTGTTGTGCGACAAACCTTACCAAGGCCCAATCTCTATCGTGTTAGCTCGAATTGAAATAAACAGTCCAAATTGTACATCTTGAAGATATATACAAATTACACACCATGAATGACCTCTGAAAATGCCATACTGGTTGCAAAATCATCTATGCCAAGACACAAATCTTGCATTCTAAACCCTATGTGTTTACTATGCTGGTGCCACGTTATGTGGGTAGCAATAAATACATCAATGGAAGGAGAGATAAATGGGACACCAAAATGCAAAAGTATGTCTCATCCCAACCATAGGCAACGACTTGGCGTAACCCTAGAAGTCGGCATCTTCATCGCCAAAATGCATTGCGTAATAGTTACCACATGACGAGTCTTCTTCTACATCCTCGAACATGTGAAACAAGCAATGGTAGAGTACGAAAATGTATTCCACAAAACATTTGAGCAAACATATATAGTATGCATGTGTTGACAAAGATAGCTTTCTTGACTATTTTGATTGGAAAAACATTCTTTCAATCGAAATAACCAAGAATAGGTTGCACACGGAAGTTCTAAGAACATTTGTCGGACCCGGAGCAACTACTTCTAGATTCTCTATGTAAAACACACTAGTCCGGGATCAACTAGTGCACACAGCGATAACATGGACACACATCAAGCACAATGACAAACGTTATTAAATAAGAAGGGTGCGGCCTTATGAGCAAAGTTTACATTCATGGCCCATAGGTCAAATTTATATATAAGCGTACCAAGGAAAAAGCTCAAATGAAGAAGCTCAAAGCATGCCAGCAGGAAAACAACAGTACGACATGGCCTACACATCCTTAACGTCAGCGAAGTCGATGCAGTCCACTTTTGAGCAACAAACTTAAGTAAGAGTGAGCAGAGTAGAAGAAATAAGAGGGAAGATAATGAAACTGTGATATTCGTACTCAACACAGCGACGAACATGTTAGATTCGGTCCGTGATCATCTAGTAAGGTTAGGGGCCCAAACAAGTTCATTCAAAATACTTTACATGGGGCTACAATCTCGTAACAATTGACAAGATGTCGGGTCCAGTGAGCTTGGCGCAATGGACTTGGGGATCTTGGTTGTGGCGCCACCATGTTGATAAGATTGTTGGTGGTCATTCTCTACTATAGACTAGTAAGCCATCGATCGATCTCGGTAATTTCCTTGGAAAGCATCGACGTCATGGTCTTGATGTCACCGTTCTCATAATCGGATCCCATGGTTTGCCCCGACACCAATTGTCTCAACCTCAAGATTGAGATCGCAACAGGTGTCTGTGGGACATGTCCGGGTTGTAAAGTGTTACGTGTGCCTGGGTTGTATTGCCTTGGTTCAAAAATACGATGGATAACCCAAAAGCTTCTAATTGGCAAAATAAAAAGTAAACGTAAGCAAGCAACAACACATGACGAGTACATATAATAGTTTTCATTCCAAGATGTTCATCACGTTATTATTTTGTATCATAAATGATATACAACAGAGATTCACGGCCATTGTAGGGCAGGATGGGAGATTGCATCTGAGGAGGAGTGCATTGAGCGTGGGCAGCAGGCTGCTTTGCATTGGGGCCTTGTCTGGAAGCAAGATGCTCCCGGTAAATCCGTACAACAGTAGCAGTTATTTTTGCAGTTTGCTGTCCTCCCACATGGACATGCCACATACTTGTTTCCATTCATCTGGTCAATGGTTTGACCTGCACGCAAATATGGGTGTTTAGTTCGACTCAATTTTAGGGTAAAATAAAAGAAATTTTCATAGAATGTAATGGTTTCTTCATGACGGAGTTGGATTTTTGTAGCCAAATTATGTTGAAACAACCAATAGCTTCATCGAAATTCACCTAATTGCTTCTTATGCATGCACTTACACTGTGAAAGAGTCATGATACATCCGAGGATAACCATCGTAAGCATCACGACCTTGCTGCCCTCCATTAGAAGCTTCGCCATATGTAGTCTTCCTATTCGAGATTGTATGTATATTTGACACCATGGTTGCTACAGCTTCATATATATTGGAACAAAACGTTCTATGTTTAGCAATAAGTAATTAGTCCATTGCTTGGTGGCTTATCATCCCAAATTAAATAACATCTATTTTACAACATTGGAATGAAAATTTTCTATGTTTAGTAGGTAGTCATTATGTCCAGGCTAGTGGATTATCCTCCCAAATTTCATAGCATCTATTATTCCATGCATATGTTTTCCTGCTGGTGACTTGATTTAGTCCACTCAAGCAGCATACGCATCTGACCGTCGATTGAACAGCTTACTAAATATATAGAGTTTGCGACAAGGAGGACAACAATCCACAGTGGGGCCATGCAGGACATGTGAGGGCCAGTACTACCTATTGTAAGGTATGTGGTGACCGAGGGTCCCGTCGTGTGGTGCCATTGGTTTGTGGGGCCGTAACCCGATGTCACATGAATCCAATGAAGGTATCAGAGTTTGGATGCCTCGGAGTGGATCCCTGGGTATCTTTATACCCCTAGCTGACCAAGGTGTCTTTCTCCGACGTCGTAGAGTTTCGAAACAACCGGTAGGCAAGTGGAAGTTGGATTGCAGTTCAAATCTCGGTGGACTTTTGTTGTGCGCAGCAAACCTTACCAAGGCCCAATCTCTATCGTGTTAGCTCTGAATTGGAAATAAACAGTCCAAATTGTACATCTTGAAGATATATACAAATTACACACCATGAATGACCTCTGAAAATGCCATACTGGTTGCAAAATCATCTATGCCAAGACACAAATCTTGCATTCTAAACCCTATGTGTTTACTATCTTTGGTGCCACGTTATGTGGGTAGCAATAAATACATCAATGGAAGGAGAGATAAATGGGACACCAAAATGCAAAAGTATGTCTCATCCCAACCATAGGCAACTGACTTGGGCAGAACCCTAGAAGTCGGCATCTTCATCGCCAAAACTGTTGCGTAATAGTTACCACATGACGAGTCTTCTTCTACATCCTCTGAACATGTGAAACAAGCAATGGTGAACGCGAAATGTATTCCACAAAACATTTGAGCAAACATATATAGTATGCATGTGTTGACAAAGATAGCTTTCTTGACTATTTTGATTGGAAAACATTCTTTCAATCGAAATAACCAATAATAGGTTGCACACGGAAGTTCTAAGAACATTTGTCGGACCCCGGAGCAACTACTTCTAGATTCTCTACGTAAAACACACTAGTCCAGGATCAACTAGTGCACACAGCAGTAACATGGACACACATCAAGCACAATGACAAACGTTATTAAATAAGAAGGGTACGGTCTTATGAGCAAAGTTTACATTCATGGCCCACAGGTCAAATTTATATATAAGCAGCGCAAGGAAAAACTGAAACAGAAGAAGCCCAAAGCCTGCCAGCAGGAAAACAACAGTACGACATGGCCTACACATCCTTAACGTCACCGAAGTCGATGCAGTCCACTTTTGAGCAACAAACTTAAGTAAGAGTGAGCAGAGTAGAAGAAATAAGAGGGAAGATAATGAAACTGTGATATTCCGTACTCAACACACTGACGAACATGTTAGATTCGGTCCGTGATCATCGAGTAAGGTTAGGGGCCCGAAACAAGTTCATTCAAAAATACTTTACATGGGGGCTACAATCTCAGAACAATTGACAAGATGTCGGGTCCAGTGAGCTTCGGCGCAATGGACTTAGGGATGCTGGTTGTGAGCGCCACCATGTTGATAAGATTGTTGGTGGTCATTCTCTACTATAGACTAGTAAGCCATCGATCGATCTCGGTAATTTCCTTGGAAAGCATCGACGTCATGGTCTTGATGTCACCGTTCTCATAATCGGATCCCATGGTTTGCCCCGACACCAATTGTCTCAACCTCAAGATTGAGATCGCAACAGGTGTCTGTGGGACATGTCCGGGTTGTAAAGTGTTACGTGTGCAGGGTTGTATTGCCTTGGTTCCAAAAATACGATCGGATAACCCAAAAGCTTCTAATTGGCAAAATAAAAAGTAAACGTAAGCAAGCAACAACACATGACGAGTACATATAATAGTTTTCATTCCAAGATGTTCATCACGTTATTATTTTGTATCATAAATGATATACAATGAGATTCACGGCCATTGTAGGGCGGGATGGGAGATTGCATCGAGGAGGAGTGCATTGAGCGTGGGCGGCAGTCGCTTTGCATTGGGGCCTTGTGCGGAAGCAAGATGCTCCCGTAAATCCATTACAAGATGGCGATTATTTTTGCGGTTCTTTGTCCTCCCACATGGACATGCCACATACTTGTTTCCATTCATCGGTCAATGGTTTGACCCGCACGCAAATATGGGTGTTTAGTTCGACTCAATTTTAGGGTAAAATAAAAGAAATTTTCATAGAATGTAATGGTTTCTTACATGCGGAGTTGGATTTTTGTAGCCAAATTATGTTGAAACAACCAATAGCTTCATCGAAATTCACCTAATTGCTTCTTATGCATGCACTTACATCGTGAAAGAGTCATGATACATCCGAGGATAACCATCGTAAGCATCACGACCTTGCTGCCTCCATTAGAAGCTTCGCCATATATGTAGTCTTCCTATTCGAGATTGTATGTATATT
This sequence comes from Bonia amplexicaulis, assembly GCA_036346245.1. Taxonomy (NCBI): domain Eukaryota; kingdom Viridiplantae; phylum Streptophyta; class Magnoliopsida; order Poales; family Poaceae; genus Bonia; species Bonia amplexicaulis. The sequence continues at coordinate 23,372,482 of CM070736.1, read as the reverse complement.
TGACACCATGGTTGCTACAGGCTCATATATATTGGAACAAAACGTTCTATGTTTAGCAATAAGTAATTAGTCCAATTCTTTGGGTGGCTTATCATCCCAAATTAAATAACATCTATTTTACAACATTGGAATGAAAATTTTCTATGTTTAGTAGGTAGTCATTATGTCCGAGCTAGTGGATTATCCTCCCAAATTTCATAGCATCTATTATTCCATGCATATGTTTTCCTGTGGTGACTTGATTTAGTCCACTCAAGCGACATCGCATCGACCGTCGATTGAACGACTTACTAAATATATAGAGTTTGCGACAAGGAGGACAACAATCCACAGTGGGGCCATGCAGGACATGTGAGGGCCAGTACTACCTATTGTAAGGTATGTGGTGACCGAGGGTCCCGTCGTGTGGTGCCATTGGTTTGTGGGGCCGTAACCCGATGTCACATGAATCCAATGAAGGTATCGAGTTTGGATGCCTCGGGTGGATCCTGGTATCTTTATACCCCTAGTCGACCAAGGTGTCTTTCTCCGACGTCGTAGAGTTTGAAACAACCGGTAGGCAAGTGGAAGTTGGATTGCGGTTCAAATCTCGGTGGACTTTTGTTGTGCGACAAACCTTACCAAGGCCCAATCTCTATCGTGTTAGCTCGAATTGAAATAAACAGTCCAAATTGTACATCTTGAAGATATATACAAATTACACACCATGAATGACCTCTGAAAATGCCATACTGGTTGCAAAATCATCTATGCCAAGACACAAATCTTGCATTCTAAACCCTATGTGTTTACTATGCTGGTGCCACGTTATGTGGGTAGCAATAAATACATCAATGGAAGGAGAGATAAATGGGACACCAAAATGCAAAAGTATGTCTCATCCCAACCATAGGCAACCGACTTGGGCGAGAACCCTAGAAGTCGGCATCTTCATCGCCAAAGCATATGTAATAGTTACCACATGACGAGTCTTCTTCTACATCCTCGAACATGTGAAACAAGCCCTCCACCCCTTTAACCCTAGGGACCCCTCTCCCACCCCTTTAGCACCGCCACACCCTTCCTCCACCCCCTGGCGCAGCCCTCTCCCCTCCATCACCCCCACAAGCTGCTATCCATTGGAGCAAAGGAGAGGAAGAAGAAGGAGAAGAAGGAGAGGAGAAGGAAGGAGAAGGAAGAAGAAGAAGAGGAGCAAAAAGTGGGGAAATTCTTCATCTAGCTAATTTTTTCTCATCCCAAATCCTCTATTTTATGGATTAATTAGGGTTCTTGGCACGGAATTTGATGGTAGATAATAGATCAATTGCCCGATTAGAGTTTAGTCGCAGGCTGTTTTTAGATCGATTCGCGCAGCACGGCTTGTCTCGCGGTTTTGATCTAGAAAACAAATTTTCCTGTGGGTCTTCCCAAAAGAAAAGTTGTAGAGGACTTCCAGATACATCTCCAGTATTGTTTTCAAATTTTTCTACCGTGGGATCTGGGAGATACGGAGTCGGCAATACCGCTGTCCGGCAGGCGGACAGACTGGTACAGTCCGACGGTAATCCGGAGTTTAAATATAGTAAACGAATTTTCTGGACTTGGCCGTAGTTGACAAAGTTGTAGATAATTTAGAGGTATAGCTTCTGTATAAATTTGAGAATTTTTATACCTATGTATTGTTGTAGGCACGCGTTTGAACGTGGCTGCCCAATCTGCCAGAGCAGAGTTCTTCCTCTGTTTTGGGCATTAAATTACTCCTAGCTATGATTAAAATAAAAATAGGTGTTTCCATGAAAATTATATGATTTTAAGTCATGAATCCATAGAGGTATCATTTGCTGTATTTTGATCTATATTTTTAAAGATACGAAAAGGTGAAGTAGCGCTGCTACAGAGAGTAATTTGTTGAATTGTTGAGCAGAGAGTAGTTTGTGCGGGTTCCGGTTTCTAGCGATGTTTTTTGATATTTATGTCGTGCTTGTACGCTGTGGTTGTGTGCTGAGAGTTGTCTTATGAACATGTGGTCTTGTTCCTGAGCGCTCTTGATTTTTGTTGATCTTCGCTTGGTCGGATTGAGGCAAGTGAACGTTGCGGTGGTTGCTACCGTTTAACTTGTTATTCTTTCTACTTGCAATTTACATTATTATCTTAATTTGATACATGATGCCATGATTGTATGATATTTTAATTGTGGAGATGATAGCAAATTTTAATCCATTGATATGTTAATATTATGCTAGTAGACATATGGAATTCTTGCTTAATGTTATAATGCGGACATGAAGATAACATGTGGATGAATTAATGTGATTAATGGAATTATCATATCATTCATGTCATATCATGTCATTTGCATATGTGGATGTTGCCGCACTTAGCCGCGACCGTACCGGTACAGCATCGTATATTGCCGTGTCGATGCACCTCTTCACCGTGAGCATCGTATATTGCCGTGTCGATGAACTACAATTCCTGCCCTGGCAAGAGTGATGTGGAGCATAGCATGAAGCATTCATATGCATTGCATTGTGGAAAGATTCATTTGCATACATAAGCAATATATATTGTGGTGATATTTTTTTGTGGAATATACAACTTTCTAGTTGTAATGTGGTATTGGCTCATGTGAGCTATTTGTGGTATGAAGATTGCGGATGTGGTCGTGGAATGAGATTCGTCCCTTGTGTATGGTAAGGGTTGAGGTTGTGATATGAGATTCTTTTCTCTAGTGTTAGTGGTTGATAGCAATTGTAGATGTGAGAAGTAATAAAGTAATGAGGTGATCATACATATGTCTTATTGTCATTGATGGTAATTTGAGATTGAGGATATAAACATTGTTATTATGGAAGAATAAATGTTGATGATTAATCTATTGTAGTTATGGAAGATTAAATGTTTCATTTGCATATAATTGTGGATAAAATGACTGCATTCATATGCCAATTAAATCTGAAATTGAAGAGGTATGATTCATGAAAGTTTATGGTGGGTTAATATTTATGAACATAAATTGTAATTGTGGATGTATGGAATTATAATGATGATGTTTAAATTGATTGTAGTTTGAATAACTTGTTGAACTGTTTGCTTGCTGAGATTTTTATCTCACCCTTGCTTCCCCCTCCCTACAGGTGGACCTTGAGCATGGATTGGGAAGGGTAGAGTGGCACCGCACAGATGCACTTGGATGATAATCTTAATGCTGAAATAGAGTAGAAAGAATTCTAGTTCTTTGCTTAGTTATCATATTGATGAATGTTTCTCCTTATTAATGTTGATCTTGGAATTGTTCCTTTGGTTATTATTGTTAAGTTGATTATAAATATTAAATTGTTCTCATTATTCTGTTATTTACTAGTTGATTATGCTTCCGCTTATATTACCTTGTTAATTAAATGTTGCCAGTTTTATTTGTCTTTTAAATTGGCTAGTTGTAGAGCAGTTTTAGTAACATCGCAGGGCATTGTGGGTCCTAGGGTGTTACAATTTCCTTGGAAAGCATCGACGTCATGGTCTTGATGTCAGTGTTCTCATAATCGGATCCCATGGTTTGCCCCGACACCAATTGTCTCAACCTCAAGATTGAGATCGCAACAGGTGTCTGTGGGACATATCCGGGTTGTAAAGTGTTACGTGTGCCTGGGTTGTATTGCCTTGGTTCCCAAAAATACGACTAGATAACCCAAAAGCTTCTAATTGGCAAAATAAAAAAGTAAACTTAAGCAAGCAACAACACATGACGAGTACATATAATAGTTTTCATTCCAAGATGTTCATCACGTTATTATTTTGTATCATAAATGATATACAATAGAGATTCACGGCCATTGTAGGGCAGGATGGGAGATTGCATCTGAGGAGGAGTGCATTGAGCGTGGGCGTGTCGCTGCATTGGGGCCTTGTCGGAAGCAAGATGTAATGAATCGCGTAGGCTACATAGCGGAAAACAAAACTTTTCTACCGCACACAAGGACATCATGCTTAAGGAGGATCATGGATCGTTACCACTAGGCCAGTGCAATGAAGAAGAGTTGGAGAAGCCGATCCAACCACGCGTCGAGGTAGTAGTGGAAGTAGTCGATCGTCCCGAACCGATCGTCTCCTCCACGCGATCAACCACACCACGAGCAGATCCAATCAGAGATTGATGCCGATCAACGCCGCAGCGAGCAGCCTCCACCGTATCCACACGTCCGGGTTTGAACGCCGATCGCGAGTGTACTAGCACCGCGAGCGCCTAGGGTTTGGCTCGGAGGTGGCGGCGGGTTTAGCTCGGGATTATCGGATGCGTTCCTCACCGCCTCCATATATATAGACCTCCTCACTTGGGCCTCGTGGACCGAGGCCCAATAGGAGTCTATCAGGATCTCTATCCGATTGAGCCCATATCCGAATCACATTCAATTAGTGTTCCAACCCGTTAAGTGTGCGACCAGAGGTTCACGTATACTTGGTCGCGACCCGAAACACCTTCCGGTCACCATTAATAGCGGCCTCTAGTAAGACATATTAACCCCAAAGTATACGTAAAGATCATATCGGTGACGACCTGTAATGTTCTCATGTACTAATCCCTTTGCCTCACGATATAGATTAAGCTCAAGGCGAGACCGTGTCATCCTCTTAATAGCTCAATCACTCTCTCGATTCCGTGATGGATTATAAACTCGTGATTGACTCACGAATCACCTTGGCATGGCCATGCACTTTAATAATCCATTACATCGAGGGGCCCGAGATATCTCTCCCATAAGGAGGGGCAAATTCTATCTTGATCATTCACATCCCACTACATGTTTCATGGCAAACCCAAAGACTACTTTTATGACTACCCGATTCTGGAGTAGTGTTTAGTAGTCCCAAAGTAGCTACTACGCATGCTTTGGGAACCATGATGATCTCAAGTCTAAGGATTCCACATAAACACTACTTGAGACCAACCGATGACACATGGAATCTCTGCGGTGTCTCATGGCGGGTCTATCCAACATATGTTCACTAACACATGTCCATATTATTGATTTGGTATCTCCATACCATGATCCATGAGACATGATCATCAATCAATACATATGTCGATCTTTGAATCATATTTGTTCCTCATATGAAATATAATCGGGGATCATTTAGAAATAGCAACATTTTGACATTAAGAGTCTCATGAATAAGTCACATACTCATTGATCAATAATGATAATGTCTATTTCAAGGAACAAAGCAATGTATCATAAACATAGTATGTGATATATTCAACATCTCCATGTTGCCTCTAGGGCATATCACCAACGTCTCCACTTGCACTAGAGTCAACCATGTAGGTATCTAATACCCATTGCCCTAGTGTGAGCCTCATGCTTTGGTCGGAAGCGGCTTTGTCAACGGATCCGCAATGTTCAAATCCGTGTGTACTTTGCATATCTTAACATCGCCTCTCCACAATCTCGCGGATGAGATGAAATCGCCGTAGAATGTGCTTGGACTTACGGTGCGATCTAGGCTCCTTGGCTTATGCAATGGCTCCACTTGTTGTCACAAGTGAGGTCCATTGGGCTGGAGGCACTAGCCATCACACCAAGCTCGAAACAAATTTCTTGATCCAAACGACCTCTTTAGCGACTTGAGCGCTATGTACTCGGCTCATTGTAGAATCGACAATGCTCTCGCCTTGGAACTCTTCCACTCACCACACCGCCATTCAGGCAGAACACAAATCCAGATTGCGATCTAAAATCATCTTTGTCAGTTTGGAAGCTAGCATCGGTGTAACCATTTACAACGAGCTCTTCCTCACCCCATAGACGAGGAACACATCTTTAGTTCTTCTCAAGTACTTCAAGATGTTCTTTACGGTAATCCGGTGACTTTCACCGGATCGATCGTATCTACTGTAGCACTTAAAGCATACGAGACATCCGGGCGATGTACAAAACATGGCATACATAATGGATCCAATAGTCAAGCATATGAAATCGCATTCATTTTATCCCGCTCATCGGTGTACTAGGACACCGATTCTTGCTAAAATTTATACCATGTGACATAGATAGGAAGCATTTCTTGAATCCTACATGTTGAACCTTTTCAACACCTTGTCAATGTACGTATCTTGGCTTAATCCAATCAGCCTTTTTGATCTATCTCTATAGATCTTGATGCCCAGAATATATGCCGCTCTCCTAAGTCTTTCATAGAGAAACTATTTTCAATGAAGACTTATGATTCGAACATAGGAATGTCATTTCCGATCAATAATATGTCATCCACATATAAGACCGTAAACACGAGTGCGCTCCCACTAGCCTTTTGTGAACACAAGGCTCTTCTTCGTTCTTGATGAAACCAAACCCTTTGATTACTTCATCAAAGCGATGTTCCAACTCCGAGATGCCTACTTTAATCCATAAATGGATCTTTGCACTTGCATATCTTTCCGGTGATTGCGAATCGACAAAACCTCGTGGGCTGTGTCATGTACACATCCTCACCGATTTCCATTAAGGAAAGTGTTTTGACATCCATTTAACATAGTGTAGATAAGCTTCTAAGATTGAATCAATTTCATGAGTGTAGAGCTCATCTCGCTGCTTGCTTTTGTCTCCATCTACGGTAGTTCAACTACTATGACTTCAGCGTCTCAAAGTGCCTTTCTTGTTCGATCTGACGCATGGATCAAGCGATATCGGTTGAATTTGGTGATCTGATTTATGAGGCATCGCAAATTTCAGAGAAATAATCTGAGGTGTTGTGTGCATCTGACAAATCGATTTGATCATCGGCGTCTTTGAGCGACATTCATCGGATACATCGTCGGCTGATCGGCGATCAAGGTCTTGTTGTTCCGATGACATCAATGCAGAATATGGCGTGTTGAGCGCCACATCATCATTCATTGACGAAGATCATCTCTCACGGCGTCGACATAGGGTGACCTCAATGCCAGGCACACCAAATAAAGGCAGTGCGACAAGACCGATTCAAGCGATTCTGACAAATTCAGATGCTGCTGGTGAGTCCCTTGACGAGTGCTTTTCGCTTTCAAAAATTTTGAGCAACCCAGGGCTTGGGTCTCACATACTCCGACTCGGATAACGCCGACAAATTCTTTACTTTTCGATCTTCGGGTTTGGGAGATGAAGGTGACTACCATCAAGGACACCACGGACCTCTTACGACTCTTGGCCGCTTTACTCGCCTCAAGACTCACGAGATTGACATAGTCTCTCGTCGGTCAGTCTCGATCGATGGCACGGTCACCGATCCCACCGCGCTTCGGTTCTTCGCGATTCTCTGCGGGTTCTCCCTATCGCTCTCGTGATGGCGATGATCGTTAGAGCAGCTAGAGGATGAACAGTGGCCCTCTTAGCTCGGAAGTTCTCCCATGCTTACAAGAGGAGGAGGGATGGAAGAGAGGACCATTGATTTGCTTTGAGTGTGGTGGCCCCAACCACATTCGAGCAAACGCCCCAAGCGGAGAAGGGCAAAAACGACTACGGTTCGGTCAAAACGACTACACGACAAGAACCCAACAAGAAGCCTCCAGCTCGACGCAAGGCAAGAAGAAGTTCGCGACTTTGGGAAGGCCAAGAAGCTTTTCACCGCATCCTCTCCGCGTTCGACGACCTCGACCTCAGCGGTGGAGGGATGGAGCGACGACGATGGGACGGGTAATCAAGACCCCAAGATGAAGACTTCTCGTGGCTTCATGGCCTGAGGCGTACTCGAACTGGACAAGTATGCCCCACCTATGACCAGGTATGCCGCACCTCTGACTAGGTGGATTTCATGCTAGAGCTAAGGCTAGGTGTCTTGAGTTAGAAGGAAGTAGCAGTTGTCACGAGCTTACTTCACTTATCTGCTTCCTCTCGTGACGAATGTGATACATGCCTGCCTTGATTGGTGATATGGAGAAGCTAAGGACTTCATATGATAGTGTGACCTCGAGCTACATATTCTTAAGGTGGAGAATGTTAGTTTGCTCATTGAACTAGAGATGTCTAGGATTGTTTTCCTTCATCTACCGTTGAGACTACTTCTTGCACCTCATGTGAGGATAAGGACAATGCTTTTAGAGGTCTTTACACTATGCTTCTCGATCTTGAGATTTGTGAAAGTTGCAATAACTTAAAGATGAACTTAAACAGGCGGATCATAAAATTGCTGAATTACAAGCTTTTCTTCTTGAGCCTATTGCTTCATGTGTTGTCCTAAGCTTCTTGCCGAACTTGAATCTGTCTCAAACGGTTTCAAGATATGATTGATCATGATAGGAAGTTGGCTCGGTTTGCTTCTAAGGACCTTGTTAGCTCACCATGCATTAATTGTAACAAACTAAAATCGACTTGATTGCATTGGATGAGAAATGTGTGAAGCTAACTAAGGACCTTCTAGAAAGCCACCTTGACTTGTAATGTGATTGAGGAGAAGGAAAGAAGCCCGGGATAAGGGTAGGCAGCCTAGAGCGAACCAACACGCTAGTAGTAGGAATGTGCCCCAGTCGGTGTGCATGCACAAGCCAAACTTTCCTCTCTTGTTGGTTCTTACGCTCCTTACCTTCTGCTCTCTTCTTCTTCCTACCCTTCTTGTGCCTCTCTGCTTTCGGAGTGTCGGTGCCTTATGAACACTCTCGAGAGATTTGTAGGGGCAAGAAGAATCTTAATCTTATTCTAGACCAATGAAGATTTGCAAATTCAATCAAGGTCTAGGATATGATTTTCGAGAGGATAGAAGGAAGCATCCACTGCGTGCTCGACCTATAGCCGCGGTGTGATCGAGGTCAAGCAAGAACAAGAAAGTTCAATTTAGATCAGCGGGCTTTGTCCGAGGATTTGACGACAAGGTGATTTCACTGCAGCCGGCATCTCGAGCGAAGCCATCTCATGCTACTTAGCCTCAGGCGGTATCATTGCACCTTCATCCGAAGGATGGGCATTTGTTTGACCATTGCTTCAAGAATCGGCGAAGAGACGAATGTTGAGTCTCTTAGGCGTATTGGGGTCGACCCCGGACCTTGAGTGCACCTAAGACCAACACGAGGTCTAAACTTACTCTTTGGTAGCTTTGGGCGTCTGGGGACTTGGTTTTCGGTCTTCGTTTTTCGTCTCGTGCTCCCTCCGGTCGTGACTTCCGCGTCCGAGGTGATCTCGTTTTCTCCATCGAGATGCCTACCGGCGTGATCGACCTTTTCTTGGGGTGCCGACTCGCTCGTCCGTGGCAGTCGGACCCGACCATGACCTCGGTGCACACACGGACCGCTTCTGAGTGACGAGGCGTGGGGTAGATAGAGGTCGATCGTGCTTGACTACTTCATCCGCTCGATGTTACTCAGATTGGTGCCAAAATCACTCTTGATTTACGATCTTGAGACTTTACTCTCTTGACTTAGGTTCGGCCAAGGCGGGGAAGGAAAGGTTTGGCTTGTAGACTCCGGTGTTCACACATGACCGGAGATTCCGTTGGTTTTCTTCCCTTGCCGTGCTCCGGTGATGAGACGATCACTTTCGGAGATGCTTCTAGCGTCATCGCCAAAGGCTTGTCTTGTAATGATTTATTTATTTTAAGAGATGTTGCCTTGGTTAGTAAGCTGCGGTACAATTTGCTTTCCGTTTCTCGACTTACCGATGACGACTTTGAGGTGAGTTTTAAGAAAAACAACGCAAAATTCTTGATTCTTGGTGAGTCCGGTTTGCGGATTTCTCGTTTGGGAGGATCTTCGTGCTGATTTTTCGAGTCTTCGGTGATCCTCTCCGTTGTTTGCTTGCTTAGGTCGCGACCTTTCCTTCGGCATAGGAGACTTGGTGATGGATTTGACCATTTGACTCGAGTTAGCGCCACGATCTCATTCGTGGTGTAAAACTCAAGATGGTCAAAGATCTTGTTTGCGCGCTCCTAAACTGCGGCAAGATGGTTGCCGCCTCTCATCCTCGGTCCACGATTACTATGACCGATGCACCGAGACAGTTGCTCCATATGGACACAGTTGGACCACTCGAGTGCGATGGCGGAGAAGTGGTATGTTCTTGTTGTGGTCGATGACTATTCGAGTATTCTTGGGTGTTTTCTTGGCCTCGAAGGATGAAACGTTTACATTTCGAGGTCTTTTCAATGAGGCTTTCTGTTGAGCTTCCGGTGCCTACAGCGCGATGGCAATGGCACGAGTTCAAATTCCTACTTTGAGAGTTTCTGTGGTGAGGCGGTGTAGAGCACCGGTTCTCTTCTCCATCGTCCCTCGCGAAATGGCGTTGTGGAGATGAAGAACCGTACCTTAGTCGAGATGGCCGGGCGATGCTTGATGAGTACTCTTCACCGCGGAAGTTTTGGGCTGGCTATAGCCACCGCGTGCCATGTTTGACGAGTTTTTCTTGAACATTTGCACCGCACTTCTTATGAGTTGAGATACGAGGCCAGTGTTTCTCTTTTCGTGTGTTTGGTTGCAAGTGTTTTATTCGAAGTCCGAAACCTAGATAAGTTCAGTCACGTTCTTGTGATGGACTCTTTCTAGGCTACTCGACTTCTTGGCGGGCCTATAAGTGCAGGCTAGCAAGCAATGGTAGAAACTGTGGTAACCTTGATGAGGCGGTCCGGGACTAGGCCCGATATCTCGAGTTCACTAGAGCGATCGAGACCATCTTCGTGGATGATGAGGATGATGGAGATGAGGTTGTCTACCCGATCCAGTTCCTCCTCCACCCCTTGAGGTGCCTTCTTCCAGCACCTCGAGGAGACCGACCTTTATACGCTTCCTCCGGAGCTAGTGGCTCTGTTCCTATCCCGTCGAGATCACGAGGTAGAGGCCACTTCTTCATCATCACGGACCTCCTAGACACATTCAAAAGACCATCCTTCAGGCAGTTATTGGAGATCTCTTTGAGCGAGTCACTGCGTTGAAATGCAGTACATCACTTTTCTGTCTCCATTACGCCTTTGTTGCCTCCTTGAGCCCAAAGACGTTTGTCATGCTTTCCGATGAGTCTTGGATCAATGCCATGCATGAGGAGGAGAGTTTGAAGAAACAAGATCGGGCGCTTGTTGAGCCGTCGAGATCACAATATCATTGGAACCAAATGGGTGTTCAAGAACAAGCAAAGTGAGGATGGGGTAGTCATTGAAACAAGGCTAGGCGGTTGCAGGGGTACTCGGGTTGAGGGTGCGGATTTCGAGGAGACCTTTGTAGCTAGACTTGAGGCCATTAGAATTGCTTGCCTTTGCAGCTTCTAAGGGTTTCAAGCTTTACCGATGGATGTCAAGAGTGCCTTTCTCAATGGCTTCATTGAGGAAGAAGTCTATGTCGAACGACCTCCGAGTTCGAGAACCCCAAATACCCTAGTCATGTCTACAAGCTTTCCAGCGTTGTATGGACTTAATGAGCTCCTAGAGCTTGGTATGAAAGGCTTAAGTCCTATCTTTTGAGGCATGATTTTGAGATGGGTAAAGTTGACAAGACCTTGTTCATTCGCCGGCAATGACCTTACCTTTACCCAAATTTATGTCGATGACATTATCTTTGGCTCTTCTCATGCTCTAGTTTCACAGTTCTCGGATGTCATGAGCACCGAATTTGAGATGAGCATGTGGGTGAGTTGACTTTCTTCCTTGGCTTCCAAATCAAGCGAGACTCGGGAGGTACTTTCTTGCATCAAGGCAAGTACACTCGAGACCTCTGAGACGCTTTGACATGAGTGATGGAAAGGTGTCAACTCCGATGGCTTCTACGGCCACACTTGACCCGGATGAGGACGTGAGCAGTTGATCAAAAGTTTCGAAGTATGATTGGCTCTCTTGTACCTCACGCCTCGAGACCGGACATCCACTTCTCTGTGTGTCTTTGTGCCGGTTTGAGCTTCTCCTCGCGTATCTCACCGCCCGGCGGTGAAGCATCTTCGGTACCTTGAGCTACCATTGACTATGGTATCTGGTACTCTTCCTCATCTGTCTATCCCTTAGAGCCTATTCGGATGCGAACTTTGGGTGTAGGATAGATAGGAAGACACCGGCACTGCCGTTCATTGGCACTTCTCTCGTTTCTTGGTCTTGAGGAAGCGATCCGGTGTTGCAGTCCACCGCGAGGCGAGTACGTTGCTGCGACGATTCTTTGTAGCCAAGTGCTTTGGATGGTCTCGACTCTGCGGGACTTTGGTTGCTTCTCGATCGTCCGCTCTTTTGCGATAACATCTGCGATTAGCATTGCTAAGAACGATGCGACACTCTCGGACCAAGCACATCGATATCGATATCATTTTCTTGAGACCATGTAGAGAAGGGTGACATCGTGCTTCGATTTGTGGAGAGTGACCACCGGTTGGTGATATCTTCACCAAGCCTTTGGATAGCAGGGTTTCATTCTGCGGGAGAGCTTGGGGTGGTTTGTCCTTCGGACTGTTGTGAGGAGTTTGTGCTTTCTTGCTTTATCATATTATTTATGCTTCGTCTCCTTACTATTGCACTATATTTGTGGGTGCTTTGGGTTTAGTCCTTCGGCATAGGTTAGAGTGTGTCTCTTCTTTGAGTTGCTTAGACTTCTTGCTCTTATCTTATGCTTTCGGGATAGTGTTTCTTATCTCACTAGGTTGAGCTCACTCACTTCTTGTAGGTTCTAGCGAGGTTGGGCCACCCCGGGTAGGCAGTGCGTGTTTGCTCTCTAGTGTGTGTTTTCTCGGCAATTGTTGTCTGGAGTCATATGGGGTAGATAAGAGTTAGTCTGAGTCATTTCTATTCTCTATCTTATCTATGCTTTAAGGACTGCCTTTCTTGTGTTTGCCAGCTCTTGCTTCTATTGCTTTGGTTCAGGGGGAGTTCATTTGGGAACTTCTAGATCTTAATATTGACATAACTCAACTTGAACTAAAAATTGTATCTCAAGTTAAGGGGGAGCTGGATTTTCTTCTTTTGATTTGTAACATAACTTAATGGAGCCTTGATTATTATCCTTTCATGACATGTTTTCATTATATTATATCTTGCCATGATTTATGCTCCATTGCTAATTTGATCATGACTTTGTATGTGTAGTCAAGTCTTTGCCATGATAGGTTAATTAAAATGCTAAATTTGACCTAATTCCTGTCATGTTCATATTTGAGACTAGTCAGCTTTGTGTTATCTTTTATGGTTCTTGCCATGTCAAATAGGCTGAGTTGAGTCTTGAATCTTAGTTGAGCAATAGATTGAGCTATAGTTTCTTGATGACACATAAGTTAGTACAATCTATTAAAAGCAAAAGATCTCTTTTGTCGAAAAACTGATCTCACCAATTCCTTCTCATGAGGCCCTTGCCATTGCACAAGGCATGAACTCGGGGAGTTTTGGATGACCAAGATCATTTCCTTAAGCTTCGCTTGGAATGATCGCATAAGGCTTGAGGTCTAACATGGTAATGAATAAAGATGGTTGAAAACAACCATGTGATTTCAAAAGAAAATGTCAAATGTGCTCAATTGCTAAAATGTTCAATGTACTCCAACAATTGTATCATTCTTGAACAAATAGCACTCTAGTTTGCTCAACACTAGCTTCTTGATTCCATTTAGGTGATTGACATGGCTTGCATCATTTGTGGATATCATTAGCTAGACTAAAATCATATTTGACTTGACTTGCTAAGCACTTCAATTAAAATTCAGATTATACCTTATGTTGCTTAGCTTCTCTTTATACTTAGTCATGATCTTTATAGCATATTTGTATGTTATGGCTTGATATAATGCATGATGGTCATTTTGGATAATTCTCATGGCTCTACATACTTAAAATGATCAAATCGCCTTTCATCCATTTTCATGACTTTTCTCCTTCCTTCCATCTTGATGGGTTTATTGTCAAGGGGAGAATAGTGGTAGAAAAAGCCACTTGAGGCGTTGAGAAAAATTGTTCTTTCTTTTGCTCCTACATCGACATGGTCATTAGCTTCACTCTTTACTTATGGACCATGTTAGACTCTTCAAACTCAACTTTGTGCTTTTTGGTGTTTGTCAATATACTCATCAAGGGGAGATTGAGAGACCATGTGAGGTCATCCCATTGTGAGTGATGAGTGACATCTGTTTCCAAAGTCGAGTTTGAGTCGGTTTGTCGGACCCGACGTTGCATGGTGCAACAGGCTCGGTCGGATTTTGGTCAAACTTAGTCGTATGGGTTAGGATGTATATTCTATTGATGCAGGTTTGATCTTGTTTATGCTATTTACGCGTTCATGTATCGGCGGTGCTATGTGACGTGTTTTCTTGTCTGTGTGTGCAGGGGCGGCGAGGCGAGTCGTGGCGAGACACGTGGACCGGACTAGGCGCAGTGGCGGTCGAGGCGGGTCATGAGGTGTCGAGCAGCGTGGACTCGGCGTGTTGCGGGCGTGCGAGGCAAGGCCTGAGCTTCCGGAAGGTGGGGGAAGCGGGGAATTCGCAGGGCACAAGCGGAGCGGCTCCGTTAGGGTTTAGCCCGTACGTGTGGTGAAACCGTTAGCCAAGGGCTATAAATAAGTGAGGGGCTGCATACCCCTAGGACACGAGCTTATTCATATCTTTGTGTGTGTGTGTGTTCCTCCCAAGAAGCTTGTGAGGCTCTTGGTGTTCTTGAGGATTGAGAGAGAGGATGAAATGGTTGTAACCATCACCCTTGTGTAATCATTTATTCCTCTGACCTTTTAAGATATCTTGTATTCGAGATGGTTTGGTTTAGTTTCTCCAAATGTTTTTGTACGCTCTGTCGTCTCTGGCGATATCTCATTCTTCAAGGTTGCGAATGTAGCTTTGTTTAGATTTTGTTGGTGAGACCCTCATGTTTCTCTAGTTTCTCTTAGGATGATTTCTTGATATGCATAAAGTTCTTCTTTTGTTCGGCCGAAAAGAACAAGTAAACTTCATCATTTTCCTTCTTGACTAGTTTCGGTATACGTGCATCGTTTTCTTCTTGGTTGCCGAAGTAGTTTCCTCTTTTGGCATATTCTTGTCGGTTTCATGATTTGGAGTTTCGGTTTTCGAGTTAGGTTCATCACCCTATTGTCTGAATTCTCTGCGAGCTGTTTCTTCACTTTGATTTGGCATTCTCGAGATCTGCGGCACTTTGGATTAAAGTCATCGTTCTTGTCCGAATAGGCGATGCAACAAATCAAAATATCACTCTTCGGTTCTTCTGTTCTTTCCGATAATTCTGTGCTCCTTTTTCATTGGGCATATCGAAGCTTCGATCCGTCGGTTGTTTTCTTAACGCTTTTGCTTTTGTTTTGCTTTGCTGCGACCCTTTGTGCTTTTCGTTCCTTTGCTATCCTTCTTTTGGTGAACTCTTTCTTGCCGATGGTTCTCATATCCCTCTCTTGGTTTGTATTGGTGATGAAACAAGATTGAAAATCCAGCGTTGAACGGATGCACTGCGATGAGATAAGCGCAAAGATTGAATCAACATAGTGTAGAGGCTGCGCTTCTAAATTCCTTCTGCCGAACGAGCTTCATTTCATTTTGAGTTTCGCTAGAGTAGCAATCTCATTCTCTTGGTGTTTTCTTTGCTTTTGTCTGTCATCTACCATGTTAGTTCAACTACTATGACTTCTTTGCAGACTGACCTCCCTCAAAAGTGCCTTTCTTTTTTGTTTCTTGATCTTTGACAATTTTGCATGCGATCAAATGATATTTTCAGTTGAATTTTTCTTGGGTGATATCGATTTATGCTAAATTTTTCGATGTCGTTCCAAATTTCAGAGAAATTAATTTTAATTTTCTGTGGTGTTGTGTTTTGCATCTTCGACAAATCATATTTGATCTATCGGGGTCTTTGAAGCGGCGACATACCCCCTCTCTGCGCCATTCGGTCCTACAAATTACCTGCGAGTTTGCCTATAACAACAGTTATCACTCTAGTATCAAAGCAGCTCCATTTGAAGTGTTATATGGTAAGTGCGGTCGCCCCTTTTGAGAAGCGGTGGGCGGCGATCTTAGGACCGGATTGGGTCGAAGACCGTTGAGAGAGTGGCTTTGGTGAGGCAGAATCATTGGCGCCAAAGTAGCGGAAGAGTTATCTTGATGTGAGAAGGAGGGACTTGGAGTTTCGGTGGAGATCGGTGCTCTTGAGAGTCTCCTACCAAGGGTGTGGTGAGGTTCGGTACCAAGGGAAGCTTAGAGGCGTTGGACCTTTCACCATATTAGCGGATTGGGAAATTGGCTTACCGTTTGGATCTTCCCGAGGCTATCTTGAGTGCATAACGTGTTTCACGTGTCCATGTTGAGAAAGTACTTGCGAGACCGGAGTTCACATCGCTCTAGAACCTTTGGTTATTGAGCAAGATTTGTCCTTTGAGTCCAAGCGGTGCGGTTCGGAAGCGAAAAGGTGTTGAGAAGACTTTGCGGTATGTCAAAGTGCTTTGGTCGCAGCAGAGGCGAGAGGAGGCTTGGGAGTTGAGTCTCATCATGCGGCAGCCGGCGTTGTTCACGTCGGTGCGTGTTTTCTAGTTGGTTGTTTTGTTTCTGTTGTGGTTGCGATTAGAATTGGGGTCGAATTCTGTTTAAGAAGGGTAGAATGTAATACCCGGAAAATGTTTTATTAATTGCTTAGTTAATAGAGAGAGGACTTAAGTGAAAAGATTTATTAAAAGAGTTTTGGGGGTTTTGAAAGTTAAGACAACACGGGCTGGGCTTGGCCTGTGGGATTTCTAGGCCCAGAGGGGGGAGGCCACCACTTAAAACCACGGCAGCCCCACCTGCGCCCACCCCTAGCCCTGCTCCTGCCTGCAGCCTCCCTGCGCCTTCTCCGCCTTGCCGTCTTGCTGCCGCGCCACCATGCCGGCCGCCCGCGCCCGGCCGCCCGTCGCCCTGCTGCCGCGCCGTCTTCTCCGTGCCGTGTCGTCGTCTCGCTGCGCCGTGGTGCCCGTCTTCGTCGTCGCCCGTGCGTCGTGCGTCTTGTTCCCGGGCCGTCGTCGGCGTTTGTTATACCCGGATCCGGAGGAAGGAGAGGAGGAGATCACGGCGTGTTCATCGTCGTGTTCGCCGTGCGTGTTCGTTCGCCGATGTGTTCATCCTCGTGTCGTCAAGGGTAACTCCGTTGGTCCTCTAGATGAGTTTTAATCAAGTTGGATTTCGTCAGTTTTCTGGACCGCCGTGACAGTTTGGGTTAATCGGCTGTTCTGGGTTAGATCCATCAGGATTCAGGTCTGGACCTCTTCTAGAAAATTGTAGAGGACTTGATTATCTTTCCAGGAGTGCTAGAACTCGTTATTCCGAGTTGTGTAGCAAAAGTTATGAATTTGCTAGTGCTGCTGTTCTGCAGATCGGAGTAGTTCTGGACAGATTTTAATTGATCGGTTTGTGCGACGGGTAATCGGGCGAATCAAATTCTTCATGTTAGGAAAGTTTTAGATAATTTTCTTAGCTTTCCATAAAGGTCAAAAGTCCGGATTCAGTTTCTGGGCGAAAGTTATGCCTGTTTTAGTGCGCTGTCCAGAGAGTCCGACGTGAATTTGGATACTTTAGAAAAGGGTTTGGATCGGCTAGTTAATGGCCGAATCAGAGAGTCTCCCAACTAAGTTTTGTAGATAATTTAATTATCTTTACAGAGAGTCTAAGAACGTTTAATTTAGAGTTACGTACTGAAAGTTATGATTTTTGGAAGTCGGCTGTCTGTGGTTGGGCAGATTTGGCCGAGGGTTGGGTTTAATTGAGATAAATTGTTGGGTTAATTGGGGTTGCTGTTATTTTATCTAGAAACCCGCTACTGTCATGTTAGTAATTATTAATTAATTATTCAGGAGGAGGCGGATTCGGGGTTTCGCCTTCTGCTCGTTCTTCGTTGTCTGCGGTTGAGGCAAGTATAACCTTATGATTAATCTGTGTGATTGAGTGATTTGGATGATATGAGTGGTGTTTGAGTTATGAATGCTTTACTTATGAATTTGAGTAATGTTCGAGTTGTTAATGCTATTTATGTTGTTTACATTATGGCATTTATGAGATTTGTTGATCGTAGTATGGTGAATGCATGTTATCTTGTTGATACATTCACATATATGCATCATATTGAGAATTGTTGAAGTCTTGGTCATGTGGTGATCAAGCATCGAGGTCCCCACACTTGCGGTGTGGGCAATTGATCCCTGTGCAGAGGTGGGCATGGGTGTGCATTGACGGATGCACACTCCGCGTCAGTAAAATGCGAAAGAGATGAGAAAGAGAGTTGATCATAATGCATAGCATGAAATTCATATGTAGTATGTTTAACTTGAGAGTTAATGTTCATGCTTGCATTTGATACAGTTATACTTCTTTGAGTCGTTGGACTCACTCTTGTTGTTGTTTGTTTATTTTAGGTACCAATGTGAGATCGACATACATGGAGACATGAATGGCTAGTTCGAATCACGTGCACAATTCCTTCATTAAGAAATAAAGACAGTTATGATAAACTTGTTGGCTTGATAGCTTATTTGGTTCAGTTTATATTTCCTCAGATTAAATGTAATAAAGACTTAGTACCTTTTGATATTACCTTTCCGTTCATTATTTAGAACTTGTGCTATTCATGCTTATTAAAGCGCCATCTGGATTAATAAACAAAGGAGGTCATGCCGAAATTTTAGGTAATTTATATTAGTTGTTGATATATTGTGGATAGTTAGTAGCATTTCAGGCCTATGTTAGGTTGGGTGTTACAACCGTTTAACTCGTTGTTCTTACTACTTTCAGTTTACATTATTATCGTAATTTGATACAATTTCCATGATTGCATGATATTTTAATTGTGTAATTCTTGCTTAATGTTATAATGTTGATCATGAAATTAGCATGTGGTGGATGTGAGTATTTTGAGGCGTGATAATGCTTTGCGGATGAATTAATGTGATTAATGAATTTTCATATCATTCAATCATTTATGTCATATCATGTCCTTTGTGTATGTGGATGTCGCTGCTTATAGCCGAAACCGTCCGACTCTGACGTTGTATATTGCCGTGTCGACGCACCTCTTCGCCGCGGAAGCATCGTATATTCGAAATACGATGCATTGCACTTCATGCCCCAAAAGTAATGTGGAGCATAGCATTCATATGCATTGCATTGTGGAATGATCATTTGCATTCATATGCAATATAATGTGGTGAAGTTATGTTGTGGAATGTACAACTTCATAGTTATAATGTGAATTGGCTCTTGTGAGCTATTGAATATGAAGGTTGTGGTTGTGAACTTGGAATGTGGTTCGTCCCTTGTGTGATTGTGATGGTGACACGAAACTCTTTTCTCTTGCTTTAATTGTTTATAGTAATTGTGGATATGAGAAGTAATATAGTATTGAAGTAAGACATACATATGTTTTATTGCCTTTGGTAGTGGTAGTGGTTGATGATTTAAAGTAGTCAATCATGAATTAATTTGTTAATATTTTACGTCATTGATAGTGAATTGAGGTCGAGAATATATAAGTTGTTAATTGTGGAAGATTAAATGTTGTTGATTAATCTATTGTGGTTTGTGGAGGAATAAATGTTTTTTGCATTTAATCGGGATAAAATGATTGCATTCATATGCTAATTAAATCTGAAATTTAAGAGGTGATTCATGAAAGTTTATGGTGGTTTAATAATTATGAACATAAATTGTAATTATGGATGTATGGAATTATAATGATGATATTTAAATTGCTTGTAGTTTGAATAACTTGTTAAATAGTTTGCTTCTGAGATTTTTATCTCACTCTTGCCCCTCCTACGGTGGACTTTGAGCATGCATAGGGAAGGGTAGAGTGGCCCGCAGATGCACTTGTATTATAATCTTAATGCTAAAATAAAGTTAAAAGAAATCTAGTTTTGTTTAGCTATCTTATTGACAAATGTTTCTTCTTAGTAATATTAAATTTGTGTAGTTCCTATAGATATTTTGTTATAGTTGATTATGATTATTGAATTGTTATTATTCTTTTTCTTAGTTGTTTATGTTTCCGCATACTATCTTGCTTAGTATTGTTGCTAGTTTTAGTTTATTTTTATAAATTGGCTAGTTGTAGAGCAGTTTTAGTAGCATCCCGGGGCATTGTGGGTCCGGGTGTTACATAAACAAGATGTTGCTAGAACATGGCAATCTCACAAAACATGCTAGTATAAATCTCTCATCAAATTTCATATATTCAACTCTTATTGATGCTCAACTCTAATTTAGCACATTGCTTGTACTCTAGTCATTACTAGCAATAGTTGATTATTATTTTATCATAACAACATTCATGATCTAACTCTATTTACAATCATAAAACAATCATGAACATAGATTCAATATTTCTCCTTACGTTCAGAAATTAGAACGAAATAACTTTAATCTTCAATAATACCAGTTTATAAGACAAGGTTCTACAAGTCAATACATTAATCTTTATCTATTTCCTTATACATGTCTCAACAATTTAACATGGTGAAAGATAGATGAATCTAGCAATTGTACATGCTCATAAAGTATCTAAATAAATGACAGGTTAAAGGTCAATATTACCAAGGCAATATTCGAACACATCCTTACTTACTAATTTACAAACGGTCAGATTAATTACTAAAGATAAAAATAATTCAATTTATCCAACATGATAGAAATTTAAACAATCATAATAATCATTCTAGTTCATTTGCACATCCTCAATAACTCCATGAGTTCCAAACATATATAGACAAATTCTAGATCACAATTCTTCTAGAAACTATTACAAAGCAATATCAAATTAATCAACTACACTTCCAAGGATGCTAGTTAAAATTAATTATGCACCACGCTAATCTCAACATGATAATTCATACCTTATGAATTATTTTATATGATTACCACCTTCACTTAAGCATAGTAAATCAGCACAAAGGGTTTTAACACTCTTTTAGAAAGGAAAGGAATTAAACTTCAACACTTGAAATAATCTAAAGGAAAATACATAGATCCAAGACTTTCACATGTCAATGAGTTTTAACGAAAACTTGCATTAATAAAAGAAAATACCAAGCGAACCAATAAGCCATGATTCACAACAAGACAAAACTCACACGAAAGGACTAACCTTTCAAGTCAACAATAAGCACAGGTAGCAAAAGTATCTCATTAGTCCGGAAAGAAACAATAACTGCTTCAAGGAACAGGTAGGGACCAATTTCATACTCTCAATGCAAGAACCATAAACTCAAAAGAAATTCATTAACGCAATAGGCTAGAATTGGCAGAAATCAACAGGAGGATAACAACTTTTCTAAAAACTCATTCACAACATCTGCATTAAGTTACACGAGGTAACTACATCGCTAATCCTCATGCTACAAACAGTGGTAATCCGGCAAAGCCAAAAGACAAACAACATCTACATCTTAACATTGACTATTCTCACTCATAATCATGAGCATAACATAATCATACAAGATTATCTCATAATGTAAATCATCAATACAACATGTCAAAAGCATAAATGCAATGCTTGACCCATCCCATCCTCATGCACCAGTGTCAATTTAATAGTTTAATTACCACGAACCTAAAGCCCTCTGATTCCAGCAGTAACACCCAGGACCCAAAATGCCCGGGATGCTACTAATGCTACTCTGCATAAAAGTTCTTCTTTGTTCTACCGAAAAGAACAAGTAAACTTCATCATTTTCCTTCTTCTCGACTAGTTTCAAGATTTCATCGCGGCATCGCTTTTCTTCTTGGTCACGAACCGTAGTTTCCTCTTGGTCTGTATTTATCGTAAGGCGGTTTCAGTAGCTTGGAGTTTTGCCGAGTTAGGTTCATCACTTACTACCTATTTGTCTCAATTCTCACGTAACTGCTTTCTTCACTTTGATTTGGCATTCTCTCGAGATCCGCCCGCACTTTGATTAAAGTCATCATATCGTCCGAATAGAGCAGCAGCAACAAATCAAAAATATCACTCTTCGGTTCTTCCGTTCTTTCCAAGAATTGTTGTGTCTTTTTCGTTGGGCATATCTCAAGCTTCATCCGTCCGTTGTTTTCCGCCCAACCGCTTTTGCTTTTGTTTTTGCTTTGCCCGCACTCTTTGTGCTTTTCAGCCTTTGCTATCCTTCTTTGGGTGAACTCTTTCTTGCCGATGGTTCTCATATCCTCTCTTGCTTGTATTTCTACCGATGAAACAAGATTGAAAATCCACTTATGTTGAACGGATGCACTGCAAAGAGATAAGCCGCAAAGATTGAATCAACATAGTGTAGAGGTCGCCGCTTTAAATTCCCTCCTGCCGAACAAGATTTCATTTCATTTTTGAGTTTCGGCTAGAGTAGCAATCTCATTCTCTTGGTCGCTTTTTTGCTTTTTGTCTCACATCTACCGTTAGTTCAACTACTATGACTTCTTTGCAGCCTCCCTCAAAAGTGCCTTTCTTTTTTGTTTGCGATCTTTGACAATTTTGCATGCAGATCAAACAGCGATATTTTCATTGAATTTTTACCGGGTGATCTCGATTTATGCTGAATTTTTCGTGTCACATGCGTCCAAATTTCAGAGAAATTAATTTAATTTTCTGAGGTGTTGTGTTTGCATCTTTCGACAAATCAGATTTGATCTATCGGGCGCTTTTGAAGCGAGCGACATTCACCCCTCCGAGACCTACATCCGTGCTCGTGGCTGCCTATCCGCGAAAGGTCAAGGTCCGCTTTGTTGTTCCCACGATGAGAACATCAATGCCGGAATATGGTCGATGTTGAGGCAAACGCAAAGGCGAGGAACATCATCATTCGTGATTGAGCGAGCGGGTTGATCGCATCTCACCGACGTCGGTTTTCGATATTTGGGTGACCTCAATGCTTACCATGAGGGCACCACCCAAATAAAGACGGTGCGACAAGACCAGCCAAACGCTGACACAAGAAATTCGAGATGCTTGTCGGTGAGTCCCTTGACGAGTGCTTTTCTCGCTTTCACAAAATTTTGAGCAACCTCCGAGCCGCTCGGTCTCACATACTCCGACTCGGATAACGCCGACAAATTCTTTTCTGCACTCGATCTTCGGGTTTGGGAGATGAAGGTGACTACCATCAAGGACACCACGGACCTCTTGACCTCGACTCTTGACGCGCTTTACTGCTACAAGACTCACGAGATTGACATAGTCTCGCCGGTCGGTCTCACCGATGGCACCGTCACCGATCCCACCGCCGCTTCGGTTCTTCACCGATTCTCTTTATGGGTTCTCCCATCGCTCTCCGTGATGTAACCGATGATCGCTAGAGCAGCTAGAGGATGAACAATGCCCTCTTAGCTCTAAGTTCTCCCATGCTTACAAGAGGAGGAGGGATGGAAAGAGAAGAGGACCATTGATTTGCTTTGAGTGTGGTGGCCCCAACCACATTCGAGCAAACCGCCCAAGCCGGAGAAGGGCAAGAACGACTACCATGGTTCGGCCAAGAACGACTACACCGACAAGAACCGCAACAAGAAGCCTCCACTCGACGCAAGGCAAGAAGAAGTTCCACGACTTTGGGAAGGCCAAGAAGCTTTTCCACCGCATCCTCTCCGCGTTCGACGACCTCGACCTCAGCGAGGTGGAGGGATGGAGCGACGACGATGGGACGGGTAATCAAGACCCCAAGAGCTGCGAAGACTTCTCCCAAGATGTGCTTCATGGCCCTCGAGGGCGAATCGAGCGACAATGAGTCAGATCTCGACTTGGACAAGGTATGCCCCACCTATGACCAGGTATGCCCCACCTCTTAAGCTAGGTGGATTTCATGCTAGAGCTAAGGCTAGGTGTACTGAGTTAGAGAAGGAAGTAGCCGATTGTCACGAGAGCTTACTTCACTTACATCCGCTTCCTCTCGTGACTTAATGTGATACATGCCCCGCCTTGATTGGTGATATGGAGAAGCTAAGGACTTCATATGATAGTGTGACCTCTGAGCTACATATTCTTAAGGTGGAGAATGTTAGTTTGCTCGCTGAACTAGAGATGTCTAGGATTGTTTTTCCTTCATCTACCGTTGAGACTACTTCTTGCACCTCATGTGAGGATAAGGACAATGCTTTTAGAGGTCTTTACACTATGCTTCTCGATCCGCCCGAGATTTGTGAAAGTTGCAATAACTTAAAGATGAACTTAAAGCAGGCGGATCATAAAATTGTTGAATTACAAGCTTTTCTTCTTGAGCCTATTGCTTCATGTGTGAATTGTCCTAAGCTTATCACGAACTTGAATCTGTCTCCAAACAGTTTCAAGATATGATTGATCATGATAGGAAGTTGGCTCAGTTTGTTTCTAAGGACCTTGTTAGCTCACCATGCATTAATTGTAACAAACTAAAATCGACTTGATTGCATTGGATGAGAAATGTGTGAAGCTAACTAAGGACCTTCTAGAAAGCCACCTTCGACTTGTAATGTGATTGAGGAGAAGGGAAGAAGCCCTGTGATAAGGGTAAGACGCCTAGACGCGAACCAACCCGCTAGTAGTAGGAATGTGCCCCAGTAGCCTACTGTGCATGCACAAGCCAAACTTTCCTCTATGTTGGTTCTTCTTCGCTCCTTACCTTCACTGCCTCTTCTTCTTCCTACCCTTCTTGTGCTCTCTGCTTCGGGAGTGTCAAGACTTTATGAACACTCTCGAGAGATTTGTAGGGGGCAAGAAGAATCTTAATCTTATTCTAGACCAATCGAAGATTTGCAAATTCAATCAAGGTCTAGGATATGATTTTCGAGAGGATAGAAGGAAGCATCCACCGCCGTGCTCGCACCTATAGTCAGCAGTGTGATCGAGGTCAAGCCCAAGAACAAGAAAGTTCAATTTAGATCGGGGGCTTTGTCCAGGGATTTCGACAAAGGTGATTTCACCGCAGCCGCATCTCGGTATGGCCATCTCATGCTACTTCACCCCTCGGAAGGCGATATCATTGCACCTTCCGCCGGAAGGATGGGCATTTGTTTGACCATTGCTTCAAGCGCCAAGATCGCGCGAAGAGACCGTGTTGAGTCTCTTAGGCGTATTCAGGGTCAGCCCCAGACCTTGAGTGCACCTAAGACCAACACGAGGTCTAGGCTTGCTACTGTTGGTAGCTTTGGGCAGCATCGAGGACTTGGTTTTTCTGAGTCTTCGTTTTTAGTCTCGTGCTCCCTCCGGTCGTGACTTCCGCCGTCCCGAGGGTAGATCTCGCTTTCTCCATCGAGATGCCTACCCGCGGCGTGATCAGCCTTTTGCCGGTGCGCCGACTCGCTCGTCCGTAGCGGTCGGACCAAGACCATGACCTCGTGTGCGCACGCACCTTCCGCTTTTGAGTGACAGAGAGCGAGGGTAGATAGAGGTCACCGTGCTTGACTACTTCATCGCCGACGTGTTACTCAAGATTGGGTGCCAAAATCACTCTTGATTTACCCCAAGATCGAGACTTTACTCTCTTGTTGACTTAGGTTCACGGGCGTGGAAGGGAAAGGTTTGGCTTGTAGACTCCGGTGTTCACGACACATGACCGGAGATTCCTGCTGGTTTTCTTCCCTGCCCGTGCTCCGGTGATGAGACGATCACTTTCGAGATGCTTCTTCTGGGCGCGTCATCGCCAAAGGTACTGTGCGCATTAATGATTTATTTATTTTAAGAGATGTTGCCTTGGTTAGTAAGCTGCAGACAATTTGCTTTCCGCTTTCTCACCACCGATGACGACTTTGAGGTGAGTTTTAAGAAAAACAACGCAAAATTCTTGATTCTTCTGTAGTCCGGTTTATGGATTTCTCGCTTTGGGAGGATCTTCGTGCTGATTTTTCCGAGTCTTCGGTGATCCTCTCCGTTGTTTGCTTGCTTCGAGTCCCGCGACCTTTCCTTCCGCATAGGAGACTTGGTCATATTGGATTTGACCATTTGACTCGAGTTAGCGGCCACGATCTCATTCGTGGTCCGCCGAAACTCAAGATGGTCAAAGATCTTGTTTGCGCCCATGCCGCACGGCAAGATGGTTGCCGCCTCATCCTCCGGTCACGATTATTATGACCGATGCACCGGACACCGCTCCATATGGACACGCTTGGACCAAATGAGTGCGGTCGGCAGGAGGGAAGTGGTATGTTCTTGTTGTGGTCGATGACTATTCGAGGTATTCTTGGGTGTTTTCTTGGCCTCAAGGATGAAACGCTACACATTTCCGAGGTCTTTTCAAGAGGCTTTCTGTTGAGCTTCGGTGCCTTACGAGCGATCCGCAGTGGCAATGGCACCTGAGTTCGTGAATTCCTACTTTGAGAGTTTCTGTGGTGAGACGGTGTAGAGCACCGCCTCTTCTCCATCGTCCCTCGCCAGAATGGCGTTGTGGAGAGGAAGAACCGTACCTTGGTCGAGATGGCGGGGACGATGCTTGATGAGTACTCTTCACCGCTGAAGTTTTGGGTGAAGCTATAGCCACCGCGTGCCATGTTTCGAATGAGTTTTTCTTCTGCACATTTGCACCGCACTTCTTATGAGTTGAGATACGGGCGCCCCAAGTTTCTCATTTTCGTGTGTTTGGTTGCAAGTGTTTTATTCAAGTCCGAAACCTAGATAAGTTCGAGTCACGCTCTTGTGATGGACTCTTTCTAGGCTACTCGACTTCTTCATGGGCCTATAGGGTCTGGAACTGCGAGTCTAGCAAAATGGTAGAAACTCAGTGAGGTAACCTTCGATGAGGCCATCCGGGACTAGGCCCGATATCTCGTGTTCACTAGAGCGATCCGAGACCATCTTCGTGGATGATGAGGATGATGGAGATGAGGGTTGTCTACCCGATCCAGCCTCCTCCACCCCTTGAGGTGCCTTCTTCCACCGCACCTCGAGGAGACCCGACCTTGCCTTCGCTTCCTCCGAGCTAGTGGCTCTGCTCCTATCCCGTCGATCACGAGGTAGAGGCCACTTCTTCATCTCATCCCGGACCTCCTAGACACATTCAAAAGACCATCCTTCGAGCAGATTATTGGAGATCTCTTTGAGCGAGTCACTGCTCGAAATCTGTACATCACTTTTCTGTCTCCATTCTGCCTTTGTTGCCTCCTTCGAGCCCAAAGACGCTTGTCATGCTTTATCCGATGAGTCTTGGATCAATGCCATGCATGAGGAGTCGGAGAGTTTCGAAGAAACAAGATCGGACGCTTGTTGAGCCCGTCGAGATCACAATATCATTGGAACCAAATGGGTGTTCAAGAACAAGCAAAGTGAGGATGGGGTAGTCATTCAAACAAGGCTAGACTGTTGCACAGGGTACTCCTGTGTTGAGGGTCCGGATTTCGAGGAGACCTTTGCCCTGTAGCTAGACTTGAGGCCATTAGAATTACGCTTGCCTTTGCAGCTTCTAAGGGTTTCAAGCTTTACCGATGGATGTCAAGAGTGCCTTTCTCAATGGCTTCATTGAGGAAGAAGTCTATGTCGACGACCTCCGTGTTTCGAGAACCCCAAATACCCTAGTCATGTCTACAAGCTTTCCAAAGCGTTGTATGGACTTAAGGTGCTCCTAGAGCTTGGTATGAAAGGCTTAAGTCCTATCTTTGAGGCATGATTTTGAGATGGGTAAAGTTGACAAGACCTTGTTCATTCGCGGCTTGGCAATGACCTTCGCCGCCTAAATTTATGTCGATGACATTATCTTTGGCGGCTCTTCTCATGCTCTAGTTTCACAGCCTCGGATGTCATGAGCACCGAATTTGAGATGAGCATGATGGGTGAGTTGACTTTCTTCCTTGGCTTCCAAATCAAGCGCACTCGGGAGGGTACTTTCTTGCATCAAGGCAAGTACACTCGAGACCTCCCGAGACGCTTTGACATGAGTGATGGAAAGCCTGTCAACTCCGATGGCTTCTACTACCACACTTGACCCGTATGAGGACGCATGCAGCCGTTGATCAAAAAGAGTTCGTAGTATGATTGGCTCTCTCTGTACCTCATCGCCGAGACCGACATCCACTTCTCTGTGTGTCTTTGTGCCCGGTTTGAGCTTCTCCTCACAGATCTCACCGCCAAAGTGAAGCGCATCTTCGGTACCTTCGAGCTACCATTGACTATGGTATTCGGTACTCTTCCTCATCCTGCTCTATCCCTTAGAGCCTATTCGGATGCGCACTTTGCCGGTCAGAGATAGATAGGAAGAGCACTTCGGCACCGCCAGCTCATTGGCACTTCTCTCGCTTCTTGGTCTTCGAGGAAGCATCCGGTGTTGCACGCCCACCGCAGAGGCCGAGTACGCTGTCGCAGCCGCTGTCGAGCTAAGTGCTTTGATGGTCTCGACTCTGCGGGACTTTGTTAGCTATCGATCGTGTTCCGCTCTTTTGCGATAACACGTCGCGATTAGCATTGCTAAGAACCCAGCAAAGACTCTCGGACCAAGCACATCGATATCGATATCATTTTCTTCGAGACCATGTAGAGAAGGGTGACATCGTGCTTCGATTTGTGGAGAGTGACCACCGGTTGGTGATATCTTCACCAAGCCTTTGGATAGCACGAGGTTTCGACTCTCAAGGGAGAGCTTAGTGGTTTGTCCTTACGACTGTTGTGAGGGGAGTTTTGTGCTTTAACGCTTTATCATATTATTTATGCTTCGTCTCCTTACTATTGCACTATATTTGTGGGTGCTTTGGGTTTAGTCCTTTCAGCATAGGTTAGAGTGTGTCTCTTCGAGTTGCTTAGACTTCTTGCTCTTATCTTATGCTTCGGGATAGTCGTTTCTTATCTCACTAGGTTGAGCTCACTCACTTCTTGTAGGTTCTAGCGAGGGTTGGGCCACCCTGCAGGCAGTGCGTGTTTGCTCTCTAGTGTGTGTTTTTCTCGACAGCTGTTGTCCTGGAGTCATATGGGGTAGATAAGAGTTAGTCTGAGTCATTTCTATTCTCTATCTTATCTATGCTTTAAGGACTGCCTTTCTTGTCTTTGCCAGCTTCTCATTTATATTGCTTTGGTTCAGGGGGAGTTCATTTGGGAACTTCTAGATCTTAATATTGACATAACTCAACTTGAACTAAAAGTTGTATCTCAAGTTAAGGGGGAGCTGGATTTTCTTCATTTGATTTGTAACATAACTTAATGGAGCCTTGATTATTATCCTTTCATGACATGTTTTCATTATATTATATCTTGCTATGATTTATGCTCCATTGCTAATTTGATCATGACTTTATATGTGTAGTCAAGTCTTTGCCATGATAGGTTAATTAAAATGCTAAATTTGACCTAATTCCTGTCATGTTCATATTTGAGACTAGTCAGCTTTGTGTTATCTTTTATGGTTCTTGCCATGTCAAATAGGCTGAGTTGAGTCTTGAATCTTAGTTGAGCAATAGATTGAGCTATATAGTTTCTTGATGACACATAAGTTAGTACAATCTATTAAAAGCAAAAAGATCTCTTTTGTGCGAAAAAACTGATCTCACCAATTCCTTCTCATGAGATCGCTTGCCATTGCACAAGGCATGAACTCGGGGAGTTTTGATGACCAAGATCATTTCCTTAAGCTTCTCGCTTGAATGATCGCATAAGGCTTGAGGTCTAGCACATGGTTGAATAAAAGATGGTTGAAAACAACCATGTGATTTCAAAAGAAAATGTCAAATGTGCTCAATTGCTAAAATGTTCAATGTACTCCAACAATTGTATCATTCTTGAACAAATAGCACTCTAGTTTGCTCAACACTAGCTTCTTGATTCCATTTAGCTGATTGACATGGCTTGCATCATTTGTGGATATCATTAGCTAGACTAAAATCATATTTGACTTGACTTGCTAAGCACTTCAATTAAAATTCAGATTATACCTTATGTTGCTTAGCTTCTCTTTACATACTTAGTCATGATCTTTATAGCATATTTGTATGTTATGGCTTGATATAATGCATGATGGTCATTTTGGATAATTCTCATGGCTCTACATACTTAAAAATGATCAAATCAGCCTTTCATCCATTTTCATGACTTTTTCTCCTTCCTTCCATCTTGATGGGTTTATTGTCAAAGGGGAGAATAGTGGTAGAAAAGCCACTTGGGAGCGTTGAGGAAAAATTGTTCTTTCTTTTGCTCCTTCTGTCGACATGGTCATTAGCTTCACTCTTTACTTATGGACCATGTTAGACTCTTCAAACTCAACTTTGTGCTTTTTCGGTGTTTGTCAATATACTCATCAAGGGGGAGATTGAGAGACCATGTGGAGGTCATCCCATTGTGAGTGATGAGTAATTGACATCTGTTTCCAAAAGTCGAGTTTGAGTCGGTTTGTCCGGACCCAGACGTTGCATGGTGCAACGGGCTCGGTCGGATTTTGGTCAAACTTAGTCGTATGGGTTAGGATGTATATTCTATTGATGCAACAGGTTTGATCTTGTTTATGCTATTTACGCGTTCATGTATCGAGCGGTGCTATGTGACGTGTTTTCTTGTCTCGTGTCTCGCAGGACGGCGAGGCGAGTCGTGGCGAGACACGTGGACCGGACTAGGCGCAGGTGGCGCTGAGGTCAGAATGGTCATGAGGTGTCGAA
Organism: Bonia amplexicaulis; assembly: GCA_036346245.1. Taxonomy (NCBI): domain Eukaryota; kingdom Viridiplantae; phylum Streptophyta; class Magnoliopsida; order Poales; family Poaceae; genus Bonia; species Bonia amplexicaulis. Next base: position 23,342,087 of record CM070736.1, on the reverse strand, counting down.
GACGACGTGGACTCGACGTGTTGCGGAGCGTGCGAGGCAAGGAGCGCGGAAGCTTCCCGGAAGGTGCAAGGGGGGCGAAACGGAATTTCGCAAGGCTGCACAAGCGGAGACGGCTCGTTAGGGTTTAGCCGGCGTAACGGGTGGAGACCCGTTAGCCAAGGGCTATAAATAGAGGTGAGGGGCTGCATACCCCCTAGGACACTTGAGAGCTTATTCATATCTTTGTGTGTGTTGTGTTCCTCCCAAGAAGCTTGTGAGGCTCTTGGTGTTCTTGAGGATTGAGAGGGAGAGGATGAAATGGTTGTAACCATCACCCTTGTGTAATCATTTATTCCTCTACAGCCTTTTTAAGATATCTTGTATTCTGAGATGGTTTGGTTTTAGTTTCTCCAAATGTTTTTGCTTCGCTCTCATCGTCTCTCACGATATCTGTTCTTCAAGGTTGCGAATGTAGCTTTGTTTAGATTTTGGTTGGTGAGACCCTCATGTTTCTCTAGTTTCTCTTCAGAGGATGATTTCTTGATATGCATAAAAGTTCTTCTTTTGTTCGGCCTGAAAAGAACAAGTAAACTTCATCATTTTCCCTTCTTCTGACTAGTTTCAGTACTTACTGTGCATCAGTTTTCTTCTTGGCTGCCGAACCGTAGTTTCCCTCTTGGCTGTATTTATCTTATGTTTCAGTAGCTTGGAGTTTCGGCTTTAGTTAGGTTCATCACTTACTACCTATTTGTCTGAATTCTCTGCAGAACTGTTTCTTCACTTTGATTTGGCATTCTCTGAGATCTGCTGGCACTTTGGATTAAAGTCATCGTTCTCGTCCGAATAGAGCGAAGCAGCAACAAATCAAAATATCACTCTTCGGTTCTTCTGTTCTTTCCAGTAATTGCTGTGCTCCTTTTTCATTGGGCATATCTGAAGCTTCAGTCCGTCCGGTTGTTTTCTGCCCAACTGCTTTTGCTTTTGTTTTTGCTTTGCCTGCAGCCCTTTGTGCTTTTCAGTTCCTTTGCTATCCTTCTTTGGGTGAACTCTTTCTTGCCGATGGTTCTCATATCCTCTCTTGGTTTGTATTTCTACCGATGAAACAAGATTGAAAATCCACTTGCGGTTGAACGGATGCAGCCTGCAGTGAGATAAGCCGCAAAGATTGAATCAACATAGTGTAGAGGTCGCGCTTCTAAATTCCCTTCCTGCCGAACAGTACTTCATTTCATTTTTGAGTTTCGGCTAGAGTAGCAATCTCATTCTCTTGGCTGTTTTCTTTTGCTTTTTGTCTCTGTCATCTACCAGTGTTAGTTCAACTACTATGACTTCTTTGCGCAGGCAGCAGCCTCCCCTCAAAAGTGCCTTTCTTTTTTGTTTGTGATCTTTGACAATTTTGCATGCGATCAAACAAATGATATTTTCGCTGAATTTTTACTTGGGTGATATCTGATTTATGCTAAATTTTTCGATGTCACATGCTCCAAATTTCAGAGAAATTAATTTTAATTTTCTGTGAGGTGTTGTGTTTTGCATCTTTCTGACAAATCAGTATTTGATCTATCGGGGGCGTCTTTGAAGCGAGCGACATTCACCCCCCCTCGCCGCCATTTCGGTCCTACAAATTACCTCTGGCAGAGTTTGCCTATAACAACAGTTATCACTCTAGTATCAAAGCAGCTCCATTTGAAGTGTTATATGGTCAGAGTGCAGTCGCCCCTTGCTGGGAAGCGGTGGGCGGCGCCTTAGGACCTGATTGGGTCCAAGACCGTTGAGAGAGTGGCTTTGGTGAGACAGAATCTGTTGGCTGCCCAGAGTAGACAGAAGAGTTATGCTGATGTGAGAAGGAGGGACTTGGAGTTTGCGGTGGGAGATCAGGTGCTCTTGAGAGTATCTCCTACCAAGGGTGTGGTGAGGTTCGGTACCAAGGGAAGCTTAGCCCTAGGTACGTTGGACCTTTCACCATATTAGCGGATTGGGAAATTGGCTTACCGCTTGGATCTTCCCGAGGCTATGCGGAGTGCATAACGTGTTTCACGTGTCCATGTTGAGAAAGTACTTGCGAGACCCGGAAGTTCACATCGCTCTAGAACCTTTGGTTATTGAGCAAGATTTGTCCTTTGAGTCCAAGCCAGTGCGAATTCTGGAAAGAGCAGAAAAGGTGTTGAGAAATAAGACTTTGCGGTATGTCAAAGTGCTTTGGTCGCAGCAGACCGAGAGGGAGGCAACTTGGGAGTTGGAGTCTCGCATGCGCGAGCAGCACCCGGCGTTGTTCACGTCAGGTGCGTGTTTTTTCTAGTTGGTTGTTTTGTTTCCTGTTGTGGTTGCAGTTAGAATTCGGGGTAATTCTTTTAAGGAGGGTAGAATGTAATACCCGGAAAATGTTTTATTAATTGCTTAGTTAATAGAGAGAGGACTTAAGTGAAAAGATTTATTAAAAGAGTTTTGGGGGTTTTACGGAAAGTTAAGACAACCTGGCCCGGGCTTGGCCTGTGGGATTTTCTAGGCCCAAGAGGGAGGGAGGCCACCACTTAAAACCCCGGCAGCCCCCACCCTGCGCCTCCACCCCTAGCGCCTGCCTCCCCAGCCGCCGCCTCCCGCGCTTCTTTGCCGCCCGTCTTGCTGCCGCCGCCGCCAGCCGCCGCCGCCGCCCGCCGCCGTCGCCTGCTGCCGCGCCGTCTTCTCCGTGCCGTGTCGTCGTCCTCGCTGCGCCGTGGTGCCTTCGTCTTCGCGCCGCCTTCGTCGTCGTCGCCTTGTTCCCGGGCGCCGTCGCCGACGTTTGTCGCTATACCGCGTGGATCCGGAGGAAGGAGAGGAGGAGATCACGAGCGTGTTCATCGTCGTGTTCGTGTTCGTCGTCGTGTTCGCCGACGTGTTCATCCTCGTGTCGTCAAGGGTAACTCCGCTGGTCCTCTAGATGAGTTTTAATCAAGTTGATTTCGTCAGTTTTCTGGACCGCCGTGACAGTTTGGGTTAATCGGCTGTTCTGGGTTAGATCCATCAGGATTCAGGTCTGGACCTCTTCTAGAAAATTGTAGAGGACTTGATTATCTTTCCAGGGAGTGCTAGAACTCGTTATTCCGAGTTGTGTAGCAAAAGTTATGAATTTTCTAGTGCTGCTGTTCTGCAGATCGGAGTAGTTCTGGATAGATTTTAATTGATCGGTTTGTGCGACGGGTAATCGGGCGAAGCAGAAATTCTTCATGTTAGGAACGTTTTAGATAATTTTCTTAGCTTTCCATAAAGGTCAAAAGTCCGATTCCGAGTTTCTGGGCGAAAGTTATGCCTGTTTTAGTGCGCTGTCCAGAGAGTCCGACGTGAATTTGGATACTTTAGAAAAGGGTTTGGATCGGCTAGTTAATGGCCGAATCAGAGAGTCTCCCCAACTAAGTTTTTGTAGATAATTTAATTATCTTTACAGAGAGTCTAAGAACGTTTAATTTGGAGTTACGTACTGAAAGTTATGATTTTGGAAGTCGGCTGTCTGTGGTTGGGCAGATTTGGCCGAGGGGAGTTGGGGATTTAATTGAGATAAATTGTTGGGTTAATTGGGGTTGCTGTTATTTTATATCTAGAAACCCGCTACTGTCATGTTAGTAATTATTAATTAATTATTCAGGAGGAGAGCGGATTCGGGGTTTCGCCTTCTCCGCTCGTTCTTCGTTGTCTCATGGTTGAGGCAAGTATAACCTTGCTATGATTAATCTGTGTGATTGAGTGATTTGGATGATATGAGTGGTGTTTGAGTTATGAATGCTTTACTTATGAATTTGAGTAATGTTCGAGTTGTTAATGCTATTTATGTTCTGTTTACATTATGGCATTTATGAGATTTGTTGATGCGTAGTATGGTGAATGCATGTTATCTTGTTGATACATTCACATATATGCATCATATTGAGAATTGTTGAAGTCTTGGTCATGTGGTGATCAAGCATCGAGGTCCCCACACTTGCGAGTGTGGGCATTGGTCCCCGCACTGCAGGGGTACAGGCATGGGTGTGCATTGACGGATGCACACCGCGTCTGGGTAAAATGCGAAAGAGATGAGAAAGAGGAGCCTTTGATCATAATGCATAGCATGAAATTCATATGTAGTATGTTTAACTTGAGAGTTAATGTTCATGCTTGCATTTGATACAAGATTATACTTCTTGAGTCGTTGGACTCACTCTTGTTGTTGTTTGTTTATTTTAGGTACCAATGTGAGATCGGCATACATGGAGACATGAATGGCTAGTTCGAATCACGTGCACAATTCCTTCATTAAGAAATAAAGATGCTTATGATAAACTTGTTGGCTTGATAGCTTATTTGGTTCAGTTTATATTTCCTCAGTTAAATGTAATAAAGACTTAGTACCTTTTGATATTACCTTCCGTTCATTATTTAGAACTTGTGCTATTCATGCTTATTAAACCGCCATCCGGATTAATAAACAAAGGAGGTCATGCCGAAATTTTTAGGTAATTTATATTAGTTGTTGATATATTGTGGATAGTTAGTAGCATTTCGGGCCTATGTTAGGTCAGGGTGTTACAACCGCTTAACTGTTGTTCTTACTACTTTCAGTTTACATTATTATCGTAATTTGATACAATTTCCATGATTGCATGATATTTTAATTGTGTAATTCTTGCTTAATGTTATAATGTTGATCATGAAATTAGCATGTGGTGGATGTGAGTATTTTGAGAGCGTGATAATGCTTTTGCGGATGAATTAATGTGATTAATGAATTTTCATATCATTCAATCATTTATGTCATATCATGTCCTTTGTGTATGTGGATGTCGCTGCTTATAGCCGCGACCGCATCTGCAGACTGGCGTTGTATATTGCCGTGTCTGACGCACCTCTTCGCCATGGAAGCATCGTATATTGTCGAAATACGATGCATTGCACTTCATGCCCTGGCAAAAGTAATGTGGAGCATAGCATTCATATGCATTGCATTGTGGAATGATCATTTGCATTCATATGCAATATAATGTGGTGAAGTTATGTTGTGGAATGTACAACTTCATAGTTATAATGTGGAATTGGCTCTTGTGAGCTATTGACGGAATGAAGGTTGTGGTTGTGAACTTGGAATGTGGTTCGTCCCTTGTGTGATTGTGATGGTGACACGAAACTCTTTTCTCTTGCTTTAATTGTTTATAGTAATTGTGGATATGAGAAGTAATATAGTATTGAAGTAAGACATACATATGTTTTATTGCCTTTGGTAGTGGTAGTGGTTGATGATTTAAAGTAGTCAATCATGAATTAATTTGTTAATATTTTACAGTCATTGATAGTGAATTGAGGTCGAGAATATATAAGTTGTTAATTGTGGAAGATTAAATGTTGTTGATTAATCTATTGTGGTTTGTGGAGGAATAAATGTTTTTTTTGCATTTAATACGGGATAAAATGATTGCATTCATATGCTAATTAAATCTGAAATTTAAGAGGTCAGATTCATGAAAGTTTATGGTGGTTTAATAATTATGAACATAAATTGTAATTATGGATGTATGGAATTATAATGATGATATTTAAATTGCTTGTAGTTTGAATAACTTGTTAAATAGTTTGCTTGCTGAGATTTTTATCTCACTCTTGCTTCCCCCTCCCTACAGGTGGACTTTGAGCATGCATAGGGAAGGGTAGAGTGGCACCGCACAGATGCACTTGTATTATAATCTTAATGCTAAAATAAAGTTAAAAGAAATCTAGTCTTTGTTTAGCTATCTTATTGACAAATGTTTCTTCTTAGTAATATTAAATTTGTGTACCGTTCCTATAGATATTTTGTTATAGTTGATTATGATTATTGAATTGTTATTATTCTGTTTTTTCTTAGTTGTTTATGTTTCCGCTTATACTATCTTGCTTAGTATTGTTGCTAGTTTTAGTTTATTTTTTATAAATTGGCTAGTTGTAGAGCAGTTTTAGTAGCATCCCAGGGCATTGTGGGTCCTGGGGTGTTACACTTAAACAAGATGTTGCTAGAACATGGCAATCTCACAAAACATGCTAGTATAAATCTCTCATCAAATTTCATATATTCAACTCTTATTGATGCTCAACTCTAATTTAGCACACATTGCTTGTACTCTAGTCATTACTAGCAATAGTTGATTATTATTTTATCATAACAACATTCATGATCTAACTCTATTTACAATCATAAAACAATCATGAACATAGATTCAATATTTCTCCTTACGTTCAGAAATTAGAACGAAATAACTTTAATCTTCAATAATACCAGTTTATAAGACAAGGTTCTACAAGTCAATACATTAATCTTTATCTATTTCCTTATACATGTCTCAACAATTTAACATGGTGAAAGATAGATGAATCTAGCAATTGTACATGCTCATAAAGTATCTAAATAAATGACAGGTTAAAGGTCAATATTACCAAGGCAATATTCGAACACATCCTTACTTACTAATTTACAAACGGTCAGATTAATTACTAAAGATAAAAATAATTCAATTTATCCAACATGATAGAAATTTAAACAATCATAATAATCATTCTAGTTCATTTGCACATCCTCAATAACTCCATGAGTTCCAAACATATATAGACAAATTCTAGATCACAATTCTTCTAGAAACTATTACAAGGCAATATCAAATTAATCAACTACACTTCCAAGGATGCTAGTTAAAATTAATTATGCACCACGCTAACATCTCAACATGATAATTCATACCTTATGAATTATTTTATATGATTACCACCTTCACTTAAGCATAGTAAATCAGCACAAAGGGTTTTAACACTCTCTTTTAGAAAGGAAAGGAATTAAACTTCAACACTTGAAATAATCTAAAGGAAAATACATAGATCCAAGACTTTCACATGTCAATGAGTTTTGCAACTGAAAACTTGCATTAATAAAAGAAAATACCAAGCGAACCAATAAGCCATGATTCACAACAAGACAAAACTCACACGAAAGGACTAACCTTTCAAGTCAACAATAAGCACAGGTAGCAAAAGTATCTCATTAGTCCGGAAAGAAACAATAACTGCTTCAAGGAACAGGTAGGGACCAATTTCATACTCTCAACTGCAAGAACCATAAACTCAAAAGAAATTCATTAACTGCAATAGGCTAGGAATTGGCCGAAATCAACTTAAGGAGGATAACAACTTTTCTAAGAAACTCATTCACAACATCTGCAATTAAGTTACCTGAGGTAACTACATCGCTAATCCTCATGCTACAAACAGTGGTAATCTGGCAAAGCCAAGGCAGCACAAACAACATCTACATCTTAACATTGACTATTCTCACTCATAACAGTCATAAGAGCATAACATAATCATACAAGATTATCTCATAATGTAAATCATCAATACAACATGTCAAAAGCATAAATGCAATGCTTGACCCATCCCATCCTACTGTGCACCAGTGTGTCAATTTAATAGTTTAATTACCACGAACCTAAAGCCCGCTCTGATTCCAACTGTAACACCCCAGGACCCAAAATGCCCTGGGATGCTACTAATGCTACTCTGCAACTAGCCAATTTACAAAATAAAATAAACTGGCAACAATACTGAGCAAGATAGTATAAGCGGAAGCGTAAACAACTAAAGAATAAAACAGAATAATAACAATTCAATAATCGTAATCAACTATAACAAATCATCTATAGGGACAGTACACAAATTTAATATTACTAAGAAGGAACATTTGTCAATAAGATAGCTAAACAAAGACTAGATTTCTTTCAACTTTATTTCAGCATTAAGATTATAATACAAATGCACAGTGCGGTGCCGCTCTACCCTTCACAATGCATGCTCAAAGTCCACACAGGGAGGGAAGCAAGAGTGAGATAAAATCTCAAAAACAAACTATTTAACAAGTTATTCAAACTACAAGCAATTTAAACATCATCATTATAATTCCATACATCCATAATTACAAGTTACGTTCATAATTATTAAATCACCATAAACTTTCATGAATCATCCTCTTAAGTTTCAGATTTAATTAGCATATGAATGCAATCCTTTTATCCCGTATTAAATGCAAAAGAAACATTTATTCCTCCACAACCCAAAATAGATTAATCAACAACATTTAATCTTCTACAATTAACAACGTATATATTCTCGACCTCAATTCACTATCAATGACGGTAAAACATTAACAATTAATTCATGATTGACTACTTTAAATCCTCAACCACTACCACTACCAAAGGCAATAAAACATATGTATGATCATCTCACTACTTTATTAATACTCACATCCATAAATGCTATCAACAATTAATGCAAGTGAAAAGAATCTCAAGCCACAACCACAACTCTTACCATACACAGGGACGAATCCCATTTCACGACCACATCCACAATCTTCATACCATAAATAGCTCATATGAGCCAATTCCGCATTACAACTAGAAAGTTGTATATTCCACAATATAACATCACCACAATATATTACATATGTATGCAAATGATCTTTCCACAATGCAACGCATATGAATGCTTCATGCTATGCTCCACATCACTCTTGCCAGGGCAGGAATTGTAGTTCATCGACACGGCAATATACGATGCTTCATGGGCGAAGAGGTGCATCGTATTCGGCAATATACGATCTTTGTCAGACGTGCACGGTCGCGGTTAAGTGCGGCGACATCCACATATGCAAATGACATGATATGACATGAATGATATGATATGACATGAATGATATGATAATTCATACATCTCATTAATTCATCTACAAGGAGCATTATCATGCTCTCAACATATCCACATCCACCACATGTTATTTTCATGCTCCACATTATAACATTAAGCAAGAATTCCACATGTCTACTAGCAGATTATCAACATATCAATGGATAAATATTTGCTACCATGTCCACAATTAAAATATCATGCAATCATGACATAATATATCAAATTAAGATAATAATGTAAATTGCAAGTAGAAGGAATAACAAGTTAAACGGTAGCAACCACCGCTACGTTCACTTGCCTCAATTCGACGAAGCGAAGTGCAACACGGATCAAGAGCGCTCAGGGACAAGACCACCTATCCATAAGACAACTCTCAGCACACAACCATAGCATACAAGCACGACATAAATATATAAAACATCGTTAGAAACTCGAACCCGCACAAACTCCTCTCCGCTCCACAAATCAATAAATTACTCTCTGCAGCAGCGCTACTTCACAATTTCGTATCTTTAAAAATATAGATCGCAATACAGCAAATTATACCTCTCTGGATTCATGACTTAAAAATCTACAATTTTCATGAAGAACACATATTTTTATTTTAATCACAGCTAGGAGTAATTTAATTCCCAAAACAGAGTAAGAACTCTGTTCTGGCAGATGGGACAGCAGTATTCAAACACGTGCCCACGACAGCACAGCGGTCTAAACATTCTCAACTTTATATAGAATCTATAAATCTAAATTATCTACAACTTTCTCAACTACGGCCAAGGCCATAAAAATCGTTCACTATTTTTAAACTCCGGATTACCGTCGGACTGTACCAATCTGTCCGCCTGCCGGACAGCGGTATTGCCGACTCCGTTTCTCCCAGATCCCACGGTAGAAAATTTTTAAAAATACAGGAGATGCATCTGGAAGTCCTCTACAACTTTCATTTTGTGAAGACCCACAGAAAAATTCTTTTTCTAGATCAAAACAGCGTGACAAGCCTAATCTCTAATCGGGCAATTGATCTATTAACTATCATCAAATTCCGTACCAAGAACCCTAATTATTCCATAAAACAGAGGATTTGGGATGAGTGAAAAATTACCTAGATGGAGGATCACCACTTTTTCCTCCTCCTCTTCTTCTCCTTCCTTTTCCTTCCTTCTTCTTCTTCTTCTCCTTCTTCTCCTTCTCCTTCTTCTCCTAGCACCAAGGGACAAGGGAGGTGGTGGCTGTGGGAAAGAGGGAGGGGGGGCTGTGGCTGGGGGAGAAAGGGGAAAAGGGGAGGCTCTAGGGTTAAGGGGGAGGGGAGAGGCGTACCCCCTTGGGCCTTGGCCCAAGGGTGGTCAGCCCACTCCCTAGGTAGCCCAACTGAATTTTTTTAGAATAATTTTTAATATAATTTATTCCTTTTCCAATGTTCTACAATTTATATTTTTTTCCCTTCCCGCAATTTACCAAAAAAATCGGCGATTCCGCGATTGATTAGAAACTTACGCCGTAACGACGTTCGGGATATTACAAGTGAGCTTCGGCGCAATGGACTTGGGGATGCTGGTTGTGAGCGCCACCATGTTGATAAGATTGCTGGTGGTCATTCTCTACTATAGACTAGTAAGCCATCGATCGATCTCGGTAATTTCCTTGGAAAGCATCGACGTCGTGGTCTTGATGTCACCGTTCTCATAATCGGATCCCATGGTTTGCCCCGACACCAATTGTCTCAACCTCAAGATTGAGATCGCATCAGGTGTCTGTGGGACATGTCCGGGTTGTAAAGTGTTACGTGTGCCTGGGTTGTATTGCCTTGGTTCGAAAAAATACGACTGGACAACCCAAAAGCTTCTAATTGGCAAATTAAAAAAGTAAATGTAAGCAAGCAACAACACATGACGAGTACATATAATAGTTTTCATTCCAAGATGTTCATCACGTTATTATTTTGTATCATAAATGATATACAACAGAGATTCATGGCCATTGTAGGGCAGCATGGGAGATTGCATCTGAGGAGGAGTGCATGGAGCGTGGGCAGCAGGCTGCTCTGCATTGGGGCCTTGTCTGGAAGCAAGATGCTCCTGGTAAATCCGCATAACAAGAGATGGCATTATTTTTGCGCTTCTTGTCCTCCCACATGGACATGCTAGAATCTTGTTTCCATTCGTCTGGTCAATGGTTTGACCTGCATGCAAATATGGGTGTTTAGTTCGACTCAATTTCAGGGTAAAATAAAAGAAATTTTCATAGAATGTAATGGTTTCTTCTGTACGGGAGTTGGATTTTTTGTAGCCAAATTATGTTGAAACAACCAATAGCTTCATCAGAATTAAATAACATCTATTTTACAACATTGGAATGAAAATTTTCTATGTTTAGTAGGTAGTCATTATGTCCAGGCTAGTGGATTATCCTCCCAAATTTCATAGCATCTATTATTCCATGCATATGTTTTCCTGCTGGTGACTTGATTTAGTCCACTCAAGCAGCATACGCATCTGACCGTCGATTGAACAGCTTACCAAATATATAGAGTTTGCGACAAGGAGGACAACAATCCACAGTGGGGCCATGCAGGACATGTGAGGGCCAGTACTACCTATTGTAATGTGGATCCTGGGGTGTTACAGTTGGTATCAGAGCGGGCTTTAGGTCCGTGGTAATTAAACTATTAAATTGACACACTTGCACATATAGGATGGGGAAGGGTTTGTATATTTTGCATATACCCTGCTGAATTCATTACATTATTGCTTGTGCCTTTTTGGTTTGTTGATATTGTTTTTGCTTAAATGTGGATTGTGGTGGCTGCAGGATGCCGCCTGAGCGTAGAAGCCGTAGCCGTGCAGCTACGCCAGTAGCTCAGCCAATGGTTGAGGAGGCTGAGGTTACTCAGTCAGCAAGTGGTAGTCAGGAGGAGCTGATGGCCACTGTGAGAGCCATGCAGCAAGAGTTGAGTGCGTTGAGGCAGGGGCAGCTGGCCCCTGGTGTTCGTGTTGACCCGGTGCCGGAGGTTGCGACAGTTGCAGCAGTTAGTGGCCTCTCGCTCCGTGGTGGGTAGGTTTGAGCTGTTCAGGCCGCAGACTAGTTGTCCTATGTGGTGGACAAGTTGGAGGCATTCGAGGTGGTTGCCTCCGATCGTGTGCGCTACGTGGCACAACTTCTGAAGGGAGAGGCTCAGATCTAGTGGAAGGGAGTGCAGACTACTCGCACGGCTGCACATGGAGCGCTGTCGTGGGCAAAGTTCGTTCGGCGGTTCGAGAGGAGGTTCTACCCAGAGATCTTTCTGGACAAGATGAAGATCGACCTGAGCAAGTACGCGCAAGACAAGCTATCTATGGCATGTGGCGCGGGATGATGTGGAGAAGGCCAGGCAGTTCTGTCAGGGGCTCAAACCTTCGATCCGCCACCTGCTAGGTGCTTTTCCGATCACGGATTTTCGTACCTTGGTGGAGCAGGCTTCGGGGATCGAGATCAGCCTCGAGGCCATAGCGAGAGGAAGGGCTTTTCTGGAGGCCCTGCGCACAAGAAGGGAAAGAGTCGTCGCCACCAGCCCTACCGTGGTAGTACAGGCGATCCGGCTCTGGGAGGGACCTCTGCAGATCAGGTGCCACACGAAGCCCGGGCTGGGCTTGGTGTGTTTTCGTTGCGGAGATCTGCATAGGCAGAGCGATTGCACTTCGAGTGGGCAGTGTACTATCTGTGGTAATAACCACAGGGATGTGGTGTGCAGGCAGAACCCCAAGGGGAAGCTATAGTGGGAGCTAGCACCTACACCTTCAACAGGCTCGACCCGTCCTGACGGTACCGTGCAGATGATGGCTGCGGCTCCTACCCCACAGTTCTTGCCCGCGGTCCTTGCACCGCGATACTTGCCGGTGCCTTCAGCACCTTCGTCGCTCGTCTCGGCGCCTCCACCCGGAGGATACTGGGTCCAGCATCCTGCTACTCCTGCGACGCCTGTACCTCAGTGGATCCCTACGCCGACTTTCCTGGGCGTGGGAGGTTCTTCTTCTTCAGCTGTTCCTGTGGCGTATGCCATGCCAGCGTCTGATGGCAGTGATCGTGGAGACGTGGTGATAGGTACCTTATCTGTTGATTATTTCGATGCTTCTGTACTTTTTGATTCTGGGGCTAGTTTCTCTTTTGTCTCGGAGGTTTTTGTCCAGCGGGCATGTCTGTCCGTGCAGTTGGTTGGGAGAGCAGTGGTTGTTAGTTCTCCTAGTGGGCTTATTTCGAGTGCCTGTGTTTGCCCTGGTTACGTGGTGGTTCTAGCAGATGAGGAGTTCGTGGCGAACTTGGTGGTTATACCCCTCGAGCCTTTCGATGTGATCCTTAGCATGGATTGGCTCACGCAGTTTCACGCTGTTATCTCTTGTTTCTGGAAGACAGTCACTTTGCAGTCTCCGTCTGGACGTGAAGTTGTCTTCCAACGGAGTGCCCCGCAGTACTCTCTCTCGTTGTTGTGCCAGTTGTTCCCCAATCGGCGAATGTAGAAGTCAGGTCTTCTGTGGGCCATGGTTGAGGGATACGAGGCTGTTTTGAGGCTAGAGGATATTCCTGTGGCTTGCAGGTACCCAGATGTTTTTCCTGTTGAGCTCCCAGGTCTGTCACCAGAACGGGAACCGGATTTTCGTATAGACCTTGTTTCGGGTACGCGGCCTATCTATAAGTCCCCATATCGGATGGCACCTGTGGAGCAGGTGGAGTTGAAGAAGCAGTTGGATGAACTCCTAGCTAAGGGGTTTATTAGACCGAGCATGTCGCCTTGGGCTGCTCTGATTTTGTTTGTGGGAAAGAGGGATGGCACCAAGAGGCTTTGTGTGGATTATCGAGCACTTAATCAAGTGACGATCAAGAACAAGTATCCATTGCCTCGCATTGAAGATTTCTTCGATCAGCTGAGAGGTTCCAAGGTATTCTCAAAGATTGATTTGCAGTCTGGGTATCATCAACTGCGGATTAGGGAGGGCGATATAGAGAAGACAGCTTTTAGCACAAGGTATTGGCATTTTGAGTTTGTCGTTATGTCTTTTGGACTAACAAATGCCCCTGCTGTCTTTATGGAAGCCATGAACAGGATGCTCCATGAGTACCTGGATTCTTTTGTGGTGGTTTTCATCGATGACATTTTGGTTTATTCCAAGACAAAGGAGGATCATGAGTTGCATCGATGCCCTTCGGAGGAATAAATTTTACGCGAAGCTGAAGAAGTGTGCTTTCTGGCTGTCCGAGGTTGGATTTCTTGGTCATACTATCAGTCAGCATGGTATTACAGTGGATCCGAAGAATGTGGCAGCGGTGGTGCAGTGGCGAAGGCCAACTAATGTGTCAGAGATCCGGAGTTTCCTTGGTCTTGCCAGTTACTATCGGTGCTTTGTGCAGGATTTCTCTATCATCGCCAAGCCGATGACCCGACTCATGCAAAAGGGTGTTCCTTTTGTGTCGACAGACGATTGTGAGTCTAGCTTTCAGACTTTGAAGAGCAAGCTAGTGAATGCACCTATCCTATCCTTGCCCGAGAGTGGCAAGCGCTTCACGGTGTACATAGATGCTTCTCGGATTTGTCTTGGTTGTGTGTTGATGCAAGATGGGCGACTTATTGCTTATGCTTCTAGACAGTTGAAGACTCATGAGCAGAACTATCCTACTCACGACTTGGAGTTGGCAGCTGTTGTTTTTGCTCTGAAGTCTTGGAGGCATTATTTGTACGGGGAGCAGTGTGACATCTTTACTGATCACAAGAGCCTTAAGTACATATTCACTCAGCGAGAGCTGAATTTGAGGCAGCGGAGGTGGATGGAGTTGATCAAAGATTATGATCTGACTATCCAATATCACCCAGGTAAAGCCAACGTTGTGGCTGACGCCTTGAGAAGGACAAGAGTCCCTCAAACAGCGATGTCCTTAATCTTGGAGTTTGAGAGGATGGGTATCTCTTTCTGTCTCACTGGAGTTGCCCAGGTAGAGACACAGATGATTATCCAGTCCGCCATTCCCGAGCGAGTTCGTGAGGCTCAGGAGCACGTCGGCTCCTTTCAAAGGTGCGGAAGAGAATCTCGGTGGGTCGTTCCCGAGATTTCAGTGTGGATGAGAGTGGTGTAGTTCGCTTCAGAGGCCGGTTGTGTGTACCCCAGAAATCAGAGGTGAAGGATGATATTCTTTGTGAGGCTCACCAGACTCCGTACTCTGTACATCCGGGAGAGACCAAGATGTATCAAGATCTGAAGAAGGTCTTTTGGTGGAAACGCATGAGGGTGGACATTGCTAAGTATGTCGCCTCTTACAGAGTTTGTCAGCAGGTGAAGGCCGAGCATAAGTGCCCTGCTGGTTTGTTGCAGCCTTTGGAGTTACCTGAGTGGAAGTGGGAGCATATCACTATGGACTTCGTGATCGGATTGTCGCGCTTTCCTCGAGGGCGGGACGCAGTTTGGGTCGTGGTGGACAGACTTACCAAGTTCACACACTTCATTCCAATGAAGACGACCAATACAGCGCAGGATCTGGCTCCGTTGTATATCCGAGAGGTGGTGAGACTACATGGTGTGCCTAAGTCAATTGTTTCTGACCGGGATGCGAAGTGTGTCTCTAAGTTCTGGCAGAGTCTTCAGGTTGTGTTGGGCACGACAATTTCTCTTAGTACGACTTTTCATCCTCGGACGGATGGTCAGTCAGAGCAGACCATTCAGACTTTGGAGGATATGCTCCGTGCTTGTATACTGTCTTGGAAGGGCGGTTGGGACGACCATCTGAGTTTGGTAGAGTTCGCGTATAACAATGTTATTAGGCGAGTATCAAGATGGCTCCTTTTGAGGCTTTGTATGGCCAAAGGTGTGTTTCCCCTCTTTGTTGGGATGCAGTGGGTGAGAGATCTTTGCTTGGTCCAGACCTTGTTCAGCAAACTGTGGAGAAAGTACGGGAGGTTCGTCAGAACTTGTTGGCTGCTCAGAGCCGACAAAAGAGCTATGCGGACGTCCGACGCCGTGAGTTGGAGTTTGCAGTTGGTGACCTTGTGCTCCTTCGAGTGTCGCCAACTAAGGGCATTGTTCGTTTTGGTACCATCGGGAAGTTTAGCCCGCGGTACATTGGCCCTTTTCAAGTGGTTGCTCGTGTGGGCAGTTTGGCTTATCGTTTGGAGTTGCCAAGCTCGTTGAGTGGTGTGCACAATGTCTTCCATGTGTCTATGCTGAGGAAGTATTTGCGGGATCCCGAGCACAAGATTGACCTGGGGCAGGTCACGGTGGATCAGGATCTCACGGTGGAGAGTCGACCAGAGCGTATCTTGGATACTTCAGAGCGGGTCTTGAGGAATAAGACCATCAAGTATGTGAAGGTCCTCTGGACCTTTCAGTCTGAGAGGGAGGCTACGTGGGAGCTTGAGGATCAGATGCGAAAGAAGTACCCCGAGCTCTTCATGGCTGGTGAGTACTCGTAGTTGTGGTTTTGTTTTTCTGTGGTTTGCTCTTTTCTTTGTTGTTCTCTTGCTTTGTGGATTGAGGAGTTAGATTCGAGGACGAATCCTTTTTAGGTGGAGAGAATGTAATATCCCGAACGTCGTTACGACGTAAATTTTTTTAAAACAATCGCGAAGTAGCCGGTTTTAGCAAATCGCGGGAAGGAAAAAATAAAAATTGTAGAACATTGGAAAACGAATAAAATATATTAAAAATTATTTTAAAAATCCAGAGTGGGCTGCTTGGGGAGTGGGCCGACCGCCCTTGGGCCAAGGCCCAAGGGGGTGGCGCAACCACCCCCAAGCCGCACCTCTCCGCCTCCCCTTTAACCCTAGACCCTCACCCTCCCCTTTTCACCACAACCACCGCCACCCCTACTCCCTTTCTCCCCGTGGCCGCCCCTCCCAAGATTGTTGCCCCAAGTGCTGCTGTCAGACCCCAGATTTTACATCCAGAATCCTCTGTGATTTATTGCACTATTCCCTGGATCAGTAGATAATGCTCACAGCTACAGAAAATGAATATCAAAAACGTATCATGCGGAAGCATAAATATATTAGTAAACTTACACATGGGCCGATTATGCCGAAATCAGAAAATTGCAGCAGCGGAAGAACGAAGCACTTAGTGGAACCTTCAGGACATGCCCACAGGCAGCCAACTGGAGGTTCGCGACCTAGTCCTTGACATCTTCATCTTCTTTGTCATCATGATCTGTAGTGTTGCTGATGCTCAGTGATTTGATCCTTGACTCTGGATTTGTTGTGAGAGCGAGTGTGAGCACACTAACCACCGTGCTCCTGAGCCAATACACAGAATGCAAATAAATAGTATGCATGGCTTATCAAGGAAAGGATCGGGTTGTTTTATTTGCCGGAAATTTCTCTTTGGTAGCATTATCATTATTGAACCCTAGTGTTATGATTGCAACCTAGGACTCCACATGACATTGCCATAATTGACTTAATCCACCAAAGATATATTTTCTTTACTGATTGCTGTCTAAGACTCCAACCAGTGGGTGACATCATTTATTTAATCCACCAAACGTTGCGACATTATTTATTTAATCCACCGAACATTCACTTTCTATATACATATTCTCTATTCGAATCCACCAATACCTTTGTATTCCGGATTCCTAATAATCCAATCTTGCAATCACAAATCACCAACTCTTCACTTCAGAATTCTAATGATTCTCTAACATGATTACTTTTTAAACCACCGAAATCATTTGTATCAGAATATTCTAACAATTCAATCCTTTGGTTAATGATCCAATTCCGTAATTTACTCTGCCCATAATTAATCCTTACTATCCATCATCTATCTCTAACTAATTCATCGGTATTTCTCCACCAAGATTTAATCCAGTTTACATCCCAATCCTCATATCTTCAAATTTCCACAAATTCAAATCATCCATCTAGATCAAATCCTATTAATCCCATTAATTTCAGTAATTACCTTTACACCCTTCTAATCTTCCAAAATCATTTAAATCATCTATCTAGCCTATCTATTCATTTAGACTCCACCAATTTATTTCCCTTAACCTCCATTCTATCATTCCCTTATTTATAATCGACACGAATCCACCAAGCATTGTTAAGTATTTACCCCAATGGTCACCTTCTTTTCTTACGACCCTATTTATTTTTCCTGACATTTTATTTTAGGAGAAGCATTGCCATTATTTGCTTTTGAAATATAATACATAAAAACTTCCTGAGACTTAGCCATTTAAACAAAACATAATGTGACAGAATGCAATAGTAATAGAGATCCAGATTCTATCCACCATTTCATAGTCTCTGCACCATATACTTAACCTTTCAGCGTTATAACCGCTTACATTACCACTGGGACGACACCCAGGACAATACCACTGGGATGACACCCAGGACAATACCACTGGGACGACACCCAAGACAACTCAAATAAGGGCCTTTCTTTGCCCTCCACTTTTCCATTTCCACCCACAAAGTTTTTGAAACAGAACTATATCTAGTTAAGTTCCCATGTCCGCCCATGACCGTGGGCACGGCTATTCGAATAGTTCTTACTCTGCAGAGTTTGAACACTTTACCCACAAGAGATAGATCTGCTCGTTGCCCCACATGATTCCTTAGCCATGCAGTTGAGTAGACTATCACAGGACTGTTACAATGCATAATCCTACTTGTGGTTACGCCCGCTAAGGTCTATCTTCTGTAGGATGCGACCATCCCTCGAGAAGGGTCCCTCGTGAGCCATCACGGGCAAAGGCGGGGATGAGACCATCCATCCCTTTGCTCGTGTCCATACCTTCACGTAACCACACTAGAGCTATGCAGATTAGTTAGCCCTGCCTACACTTTGCCAGCATGTGGTTGTACTGTTGTACCTTGGGAGGCTATCACAAGATTCGGTCCTTAGGGTTATCTGGGCAGTTCTGCCACTAACCCACTTTGTGCTTCCACTGCACCACTCACATACTCACACCCTCAAAACATCCGCCCAGATTTCCAAGCAAGTAGGGTTTTTGGGGACATAAAATATTCATACCAACATATACCAGTCATCATCACAATGACTGCCCAACCAAATTCTTTTATGTTTGAAAGTGATGCTTGGGCGTTCCCACGCCCATGAATATCTAAGCAATACTAAGCATGGCATATAGTTACAGACTTATTTTCGAAAGATTGCTATTATAATTTTGCTAGGGTGACAAGGTTCACATAATCAAGTATTCAAAAGGGGGTGTAATATTAGTCAAGGTAAACATGGTCATATAACTAGGATCTTATATTAAACATGTATTTACATATAAAATAATAGCATGCAATTTGATAATTTAAACAAAAGTAATTTGCAGAAAGGTAGGTTCAACATGATCAAAGTATTGACTCGCCTGGCGCGGTTTACCGCGGTCTTGAGCTCACACAATGCTTTCTCTAGAGCTTCTGGTCTTTATCTTCACCTCGATCCTGGCCTCGCTTATCCCACTGATTCTTCGGAGCTTCCGTTTCTAATCACGCGATAAACGACTGAATCCAAATAAAAGCAAATAACTTAAAAGATCCAAAATAAATCCGAATAATCTTGATTTAGCTTTGCTATGAGTTAATGGTCGGTTCGGGTGATTTGAGACAAGGTTGGTGGTAGATTATAATGACTCAACCTTTTTATTAACAATCTTCTTTTATTATTCTCGTATTTATTTAGGAAGTTCCATGAGTTAGGTTAGACTTACGATTTGGGGTACGAGGTTGGGGAGTATTATTTCGTTGAGCGTTATACTTAAGTAATGTATACCACTTTTAAATTTTAAGTTTATTTCAACTAGGCAAGATTTATCGTACAGGGTCATATTTTAGCATTGCTGTTTTAATCGAATCCACTACCGAGATTTATTTAATGATAGCATGTTGAATGTTAATGTCTATATTGTACTTCTAATTAAGGGTATCAAAATTTGGACATTTAACGAAAGTCACTTTTCTTTATTAGTGTCTTTAACCAGTATTTTTAGTCCTTTGGATGGTTATTCAAGCCATACTAACTACCCATAAATGACCTAATCGAAATCTAAATTTTGGACCACCTCATCTATGTCTTAGTTTAAACTTATTAACTTTTCTAAATTATTTTCTAAATTCAAAATGAGCTCCAAAATTTATAATTTTGGTTCCATTGGACAGATCTTGAATTTAGATGAATTTAGAAATTTGTTTCATTCAATTTGGAGCTAAAATGAATAAGTTATGCCTATTTTAAAACTTTCGGTTTACTAAAACACTGAAATCATAAAAATCCTGACAGGTGGGGCCCACTGGCAGCACCCACTCATGCGGACGTCGACAGGCGGGGCCCGCTGGCAGCGGCTACCATCTCTCTCCCATCGCCTTAAGGCGGGACCCAACGGACAATGATCACGCGGGGCGGTCGGCGGCAGTGGGGCCACTTGTCAACGCGAAATTAAAAGAAATGGGCTCAACCCCGGCGCTGTGTGAGCGGGGGCTCGAACGCGCGCGGCCGAGGGAGCCCGGGGGGGAAAGAATTAGCGTTGATAACCATCCAAACTCTCAGGTGTTGCTTACCCATAAGGGATGATTTATTCCATTAAACTATCTGCTGGAGAGGGCCAACAGAGGAGGCGGTGCAGCGCACGGGCTGGGCGGCGTCGCCGGCGGGGAGTGGCCGGGGAGGGGGTGGTGACCCACAAAACGGGTTGTACAGGGAGTGGGGAGACTAGGGGTGGCGTGAATTGGCCGGGGCGGCGGCGAGGTGGGCGGGCGGCTGCGCGAGGCAGTGGGCGGTGGGGTGGAAATGGGGCGGCGGTGGTTGGAGCTATGGGAGCAGCAAAGGTGTGAGCGTGAGGTGTAGAGGGTTGAGGAGAAGCTCAGGCAAGTTGACGGGCCGCGGGCGGACCGAGGCTTGCCGGCACAGTGGATGGGCGGCGACGCAGGCATGCTCATGGCGCCGACGAGCTGGGGTGGGGGAGGAACTCCGGCGACGATGGGGAGCACTCCGGGGCGACGAGGAGTAGCTCCCACCATGAGGAATCGGAGGGAGTCTCACCGAGGAGGGAGCGGCAGTGAGAAATGGCGGCGGCGGCCGGTTTTGGGGAGAATGGCGCTACGGCGAGCTCCGGCGGGAATCCTTCTAATCAAGCCGAGGGGGAGACGGAGTGAGAGACCATGTGGTGGTCATCCCGTGTGTATGATGAGTAATTGACATCGGTTTAGGAAAGTCGAGTTTGAGTCGGTTGGTTCGGACCAAGACGTTGCGTGGTGTAACGGGCTCGGTCGGACTTGGTCAAACTTGGTCGTATGGACTTAGGTTGCATATTCTGATGATTCGACAGGTTTGTTGATGTTATTATGCTTACATGTATCGAACGATGCTATTTGATGTGTTTCTTGTCTGTGTGACTGCAGGACGTCGAGGCGAAGTCGTGGCGAGACACGGTGGACCGGACTAGGCGCAGGTGGCGCTAAGGTCAGAATGGTCGGGATGTGTCGAAGACGGCATGGACTCGAGGTGGTTGCGAGGCGTGCGAGGCAAGGAACGCGGAAGCTTCCCGGAAGGTGCAGGAGGGGCGAAACGGGAATTTCGCTAAGCTGCACAAGCGGGAGTGGGCTCCGTTGGATTTAACGGGTGGAACGGGGTGGAGACCCGTTAGCCAAGGCTATAAATAGGTTGGAGGGGCTGCATGCCCACTTGAACACTTGAAGGGATTTTAGGGTTTGTTTTTGGCTTTAGGCTTTAGTGGTTGAGAGTTGTTGGTGGAGGCAGAGTTGTGTTCCCTCTGTGTCTCCGTCGTAGCTTTTCCTCTCCTCTGTTCTCTGTGTTCCTCCCAAGAAGCTCTAGAGTTCTTGGTGTTCTTGAGGATGGAGAGGGAGAGGTTGGATTAAGGGTCTTGTAATCATTCCTCTGAATGTCCATGCGTATCGGGACGCCTTGTAATCCTTATTTTGATTAGGAATGAAATCTCTGAGTTTTTCTCTGTTCGTGCTCAGTTCTTCGTTCTTCTCTGTTTTGATTTGTGACTTTGTGTGATTTGAATTCTCTCTTGCTGAGGAGTAGCAAAATGGGTTGCTGTGATCTAGGAGATGCTCAAAAGCCATTTGGCTAGTCAATCCTAAGAGCAAACTAAATTTAATTTCAGATTTTGTGTTTTGGACTCCTCTGTTCTTCCTTTTTATTTCTAGGGTTTTTGTTCCATCTGATTTCCTACATGAGATGGCATGAATTTTGGCTTGTTAAGTCCTAAGGCTATTAGTTAGCTATTCTCAAAGTTTTATGAACAAAGGATCAAAGAATGGAGAGAAATTTGAGTTTTGGTTCAGTTCTTGCAAAAGTCTTAGTTTTTGTCATAATCCGAAATTCTTGATTTTTGGTGAGATCTTTTTGCCTCTCAAGACCCTTTTGTTGTTTAGTCTGTTGTTGTGATACTCTGGGCCAAAATGATTGGGAGAAATCCCTTAATTTCCTAGTTTTTCATTTTTGCAGTATAGACTGTTCACGGCTGTCTTTCAGTTTATTGTTTTCGGTTGTTCTGTTCATCTCGGCCGGCAGTAAAATTCAGTGTTGTCTTCAGTTGGCTGCAGTGTGTTCTTCTCTGATTTCGACAGCCAAGACTGCTTTCGACCGGCTGTTCTTTCTGTGTTCAGTGTGTCAAGCTAGTATTTTTCTTTCCAGTTTCAGTCTGCTCTGTGTCTATTCGGCTGCAGTGCTTTTTTCTTTGTTTGTCGGTCTGGTTCATTTCCGACAGAAAGCTCTCACTTCTTCGGTGTTTTGGTTTGTTACTGCTGCAGTTTTGTTTCCAGTTCCTTGCTGTTAGTTTTCGGTAGCAAGAAATGGTTACTATTAACCTGTTTTCAGTATTCTTTGTTTCCAATTCAGTTCACTCTCGGCTGCTTCCAGTTTGCTCTCGGTAGTTACTCCTATTCACAGTTTCTGGTTGTTTTCTTTTTTATTCTTTTGATGATCTTTGACCTTTTTGCATGCAGACCGAACGGCATTGTTTTCTGCTGAATTTTTATTGTTTACACTCTGATTTATGCTGAATTTATTAGTATCGCATGCGTTCCAGTTTTCACCAGAATTAATTTTCGGTGAGTTGCTTCGTTCTGCATCTTTTTGAGTAATCAGTGTACGAATTCTCGGGGGCGATTTTCAAGAGAACGATATTCACCCCTCCGTCGCCATTTCGGTACTATAATTGGTATCAGAGCTGGTTAGCTCTAATCCATAGATCTTAACCGGTCTCAAGAGCCATGGCGACGGACAAGTACTCGACCAAGCCGCCCGTTTTCGATGGCATCGATTACCCCTTCTGGAAGAGCCGAATGGAGACATACATCCAGGTCCAGGGGTACGCCATCTGGCGCAAGGTCAAGGTCCGGTTTGTTGTTCCTGCCGATGAGAACATCAATGCCGGGAACGTGGCTGATGTTGAGGCGAATGCTAAGGCAAGAAACATCATTATTCAGGGCTTGAGTCGTAGTGAGTTTGACCGTATCTCTCATTTTTCGTCCGCTTTCGATATCTGGGAGACCCTCGATGCATACCATGAGGGCACCACCCAGATTAAGATAGTGAGACAGGACCAGTTCAAGCGAGATTACAACAGGCTTGAAATGCTCGCTGGCGAGTCCCTTGATGAGTGCTTTGCGCGTTTCCACAAGATTTTGAGCAATCTCCAAGCCGTCGGTCTCACATACTCCGACTCGGACAACGCTCGTCAAATACTTGCTGCACTCGACCTTCGTGTCTGGGAGATGAAGGTGACTACCATCAAGGACACCACCGACCTCTCGACTTTGACGCTTGACGCGCTGTACTGGCGCCTCAAGACGTCGACATTGTCTCTCGTAAGTCAAAGTCACAATCAATGGCCTTAGTCACCGATCCCAGTTTGGCTTATAGTTTTTCTGCCGATTCACTTTGTGGGTTCTCCCTAGCTGCTCTCTGTGACGTAACTGATGATCAGTTAGAGCAGCTAGAGGATGAACAGTTGGCCCTCCTAGCTCGAAAGTTCTCCCATGCTTACAAGAGGAGGAGGGACAGAAAGAGAGGCGGACCAGTCATCTGCTTCGAGTGTGGTGGCCCCAACCACATTTGGGCAAACTGCCCCAAACTAGAGAAGGGTAAAGCTGACTTCGGCGGTTCGAGCAAGAACGACTACACCGACAAGAACCGCAACACGAAGCCCTCATCACCTGTCCAAGGCAAGAAGAAGTTCCGCAACTTCGGGAAGGCCAAGAAGCTCTTCCACCGCGTCCTCGCGCATTCGACGATCTCGACCTCAGTGAGGCGGAGGGATGGAGCGATGACGACGGGACGGGTGATCAAGACCCCAAGAGCGGCGACGACTTCTCCAGCATGTGCTTCATGGCCCTCGAGGGCGAACCGAGCGGCGCGTGTCAGATCGCGACTTGACGACGGTATGCCCCACCTACGACCAGCTCAATCATGCTTTTCTTAAGCTAGGTGGATTTCATGCTAGAGCTAAGGCTAGGTGTGCTGAGTTAGAGAAGGAAGTAGATAGATTGTCACTAGAGATTATTGTTCTTACATCTGCTCCTTCTAGTGATGATTGTGATACTTGCTGTGCTCTGTTGGGTGACATGGAGAAACTAAGGACCTCGCATGATAGTGCGTCCTCTACTTACTACTGATGAGACTACTTCTCCCACCTCATGTGAGGTTAAGGACATTTCTGCTAGAGGACCTTATGCCATGCTCCTTGATCTGCCCGAGTCTTGTGAAAATTGCAATAACTTGAAGATGAACTTAAAACGGGCAGATCATAAAATTGCTGAACTACAAGCTTCTTTACTTGAGCCGATTGATTCATGCTTGAACTGTCCAAAGTTAACTGCTGAACTTGAAACTGTATCCAAACAGTTTCAAGATATGATTGATCATGATAAGAAAATGGCTCAGTTTGCTTCTAAGGATCCTGTTAGCTCACCTTGTAATCATTGTAACAAACTAAAATCTGACTTGATTGCTTTAGATGAAAAATGTGTGAAGCTAACTAAGGACCTACTAGAGAAGCAACCATCTGCTTGTAATGTGTGTGCTAGGGAGAAGCATGAGGGCTTGGTAGAGACGCCTAGCGACGTGAACCAATTGGCTAGCAGTAGGACTGTCCCTTCTGAGTCGGTTGTGCGTGCACAAGCCATTTGTTCCTCTACTATTGGTTCTTCTTCTGCTCCCTTACCTCCTGCTGTTCCTTCTTCTCCCTGCTCTTCTTGCACCTCTCTCTTTCGGGAGTGTCAGTATCTTATGAACACTCTCGAGAGATTTGTAGGAGGCAAGAAGAAGCTTAATCTTATTCTAGACCAATCCAAGATTTGCAGATTCAATCAAGGTCTAGGATATGATTTTCTAGAGGATGTGAGGAAGCATCCACCTGTCGTGCTCAGACCCATAGCCGCAGGTGTGATCGAGGTCAAGCCCAGGACTGAGAAAGTCAAATTTAAGTCGGCGGGCTTTGTCCAAGGGATTTCTGACAGCAAGGTAATTTCACCTGCAGCTTCGGCCTCTCAAAAGGCGAAGTATCATTGCACCTTCTGTCAGAAGGATGGACATGTGATCGATCGATGCTTCAGGCGTGCCAGGATCGCGCGTAGAGACCGTGTTGAGTCTCTTAGCCGTATTCAGGGTCAGCCCCAGACCTTAAGTGCACCTAAGATCAACATGAGGTCTAGGCTTGCTACTGTTGGTGGATTTGGGCAGCATCGAGGACTTGGTTCTTCTGAGTTTTCTGGTTTTCGTCCTCGTGCTGCTCCGGGTCGTGACTTCCGCCGTCCTGAGGGTAGATCTCGTTTTCCCCGTCGAGATAGCTACCCACAGCGTGATCAGCATGTTGCTGGTGTCTTGACTCGCTTTTCTGTAGCAGTCGAGCCCAACAACAGCTTGTTGAGTGACAGAGAGCGTAGGGTAGATAGAGGTCAGTCGTGTTTGACTACTTCATCTGCTCGACGTGTTACTCAGTATTGGGTGCCAAAATCACTCTTGATTTACCCCAAGATCGAGACTTTACTCTGTTTGACTCGGGTTCGCCGGCGGGGAAGGAAAGGTTTGGCTCGTGACTCGGGTGTTCACGACACATGACCGGAGATTCCACCGGTTTTCTTCCTTGCCCGTGCTCCGGTGATGAGACGATCACCTTCGGAGACGCTTCATCCGGCGCGCCATCGCCAAAGGTACAAGTCGCATTAATGATTCATTTATTTTGAGAGATGTTGCCTTGGTTAGTAAGCTGCAGATAATTTGTCATCCGTTTCTCGACCACCGATGACGACTTTGAGGTGAGCTTTAAGAAAACAATTGCAAAATTCTTGATTCTTGGTAGTCCGGTTTATGGATTTCTCGCTTTGGGAGGATCTTTCGTGCTGATTTTTCTGAGTTTTCTGGTGATCCTCTCATGTGTTTGGTTGCTTCTGAGTCCCGCGATCTCTCTTTCTAGCATAGGAGACTTGGTCATATTGGATTTGACCATTTGACCCGGGTTAGCGGCCACGATCTCATTCGTGGTCTGCCGAAACTCAAGATAGTCAAAGATCTGGTTTGTGCTCCATGCCGGCACGGCAAGATGGTTGCCGCTCCTCTTCCTCCGGTCATAGTTACTATGACCGATGCACCGGGACAGCTGCTCCATATGGACACGGTTGGACCAGCTCGAGTGCAGTCAGCAGGAGGGAAGTGGTATGTTCTTGTCGTGGTCGATGACATCTCGAGGTATTCATGGGTGTTTTTCTTAGCCTCGAAGGATGAGACGTTTACACATTTCCGAGGTCTTTTTAGTACGCTTTCTGTTGAGCTTCCGGGTGCCTTGCGAGCGATCCGTAGTGACAATGGCACGGAGTTCAAGAATTCCTACTTCGAGAGGTTCTGTGGTGAGACAGGTGTAGAGCACCAGTTCTCTTCTCTACACATCCCACAGCAAAATGGCGTCGTGGAGAGGAAGAACCGTACCTTGGTCGAGATGGCCAGGACGATGCTCGATGAATACTCTACACCGCAGAAGTTTTGGTCTGAGGCTATAGCTACCGCGTGCCATGTTTCAAATCGAGTTTTTCTCAGGGCACACTTGCATCGCACTTCTTATGAGTTGAGATACGGGCGGAAGCCCAGTGTATCTTATTTTCGCGTGTTTGGTTGCAAGTGCTTTATTTTGAAGTCCGGGAACCTAGACAAGTTCGAGTCACACTCTTGTGATGGGATCTTTCTAGGCTACTCGACTTCTTCAAGGGCTTATAGGGTCCAGGCTGCGAGTCTAGTAAAATGGTAGAGACCTGTGAGGTGACTTTCGACGAGGCCAGTCCGGGGACTAGGCCAGATATCTCAGGTTCTTTAGAGCAGTCCGAGACCATCTTTGTGGATGACGAGGAGGATGGAGATAAGGATTGTCTACCCGATCCAGTCCCTCATCCACCCCTTGAGGTGCCGTCTT